>JANUWF010000211.1:0-20799 GCA_026120185.1 Voacanga thouarsii
TGATTAAATCCTTGGGCGACTAATCTAGCTTTATTTCTAATCACAACCCCATTTTCATCAAATTTATTTCTAAATACCCATTTTGTACCAATAACAGGACGATCAAGAGGCCTAGGAATAAGTTTCCAAACTTGATTTCTTCCGAATTGATTTAATTCTTCTTGTATAGCAATAATCCAAAATTTATCATGCAATGTGATATCGATATAGCTAGGTTCAATATTTGAAAGAAGAGCAAAGTTGTCAATGAAATACTATCTAGTTTTAACTCTATAGTTTGGATCCCCAATAATTTGTTCCTTGGGATGACTTGTTTTTTATTTCCACTCTTTTGGTAATTGTTGATTCGTAGAATCTTCAGTTTGTTCTTTTCCTTGTTCAGCTTGCAACTCTTCAATCTCTTCTTCTTTTGCATGAGTATCTAGCGGTGGAGCTTTGAGTTGATCTAACTTGACTTCCTTTGAACTTCCTACATCATCATCATCATCATCATCATCTCTTTTTGAAGTATAAATGTTAGATTTATCAAACACAACATGTACGGATTCTTCCACACATAGAGTTCTTTTGCTGTATACTCTATATGCCTTTTTTTTTTTTTTTGAAGAGTAACCAAGAAATATGGCCTCATTGGACTTTCTGTCAAATTTTTCAAGATTATCTTGGATATTTAGGATAAAACATTTACATCCAAACACCTTGAAATAAGAGATAAATGGAGTTTTGTAAAACATAAGTTCAAACGGAGTTTTTTCTCAAAAACGGTGTTAGCATAACTCGGTTTATTATATAGCAAGCTGTGTTAACAGCTTCCGCCCAAAAATATTTTGGAACGACATTTTCACAAAGCATTGATCTAGCCATTTCTTGCAAAGTGTGATTTTTTCTTTCAACAACACCATTTGTTGAGGGATTTTTGCTGCTAAAAAATTGTAAAAAACTCCATTTTCATCACAGAAGTGAGTAAATTCACTGTTGCAAATTCTTTACCATTATCACTTCTAATAGAAATTAGTTTGCATCCAATCGAGTTTTGGACGCGTTTAATCAGTTTTGAAAATTTAGAAAAGGCTTTATCCTTTTGTCCAGGAAATAAAGTCCAAGTAAATCTAGAAAAATCATCAACAAGTACATATGCATATTTCTTACCTCCAAGACTAGCAGTCCTCATTGGTCTAAACAAATTCATATGAATTAATTCAAGTGGTTTTGAGGTAGAAATAATTTTCTTTAGTTTAAAAGAGGTTTTGATTTGTTTCCCAAACTGACATGCATCACAAATTTTGTGTTTATCAAATTTCATTATTGGCAGTCCCCTAACAAGTTCTTTTGAAGATAATTTATTTAGCAAATCAAAATATACATGACCTAATCTTCTATGCCAAAGATAACCATCATTGTCATATACGGATAGGCATCTAATACCCGTAGCTACAAGGCCATTTAGATAAAACACATATGCATTTCCCATACGTTTGGCAGTAAAGATTATTTCAAGATGTGCACTGTTAAGTATAGAACAAGAATCCTTTTCAAAGATGACTTTGCAACCATTGTCACAAAGTTGGCTAATGCTAAGCAAGTTATATTTCAAATCATCAATAAGTAAAACTTGTTTTATAATTGTTAAGGAACCTTTACCAATATTACCAATGTCGAGAATCTTTCCTTTCTTCTTGCCTCCAAATGTAACAAATTCTTCATTTGTGGTCTAAATATCCTCTAACAAAGTTGCGTTTCTAGTCATGTGTCTTGAAAAACCGCTGTCCAAGAACCACTTAGTGAAGCTCAAAGACTGTGCCTATACATGAGAAGGACGAATGATTTTTGTTACCCACAGTTTCTTGGGTCCATGAAGGTTAGTAACATTTCCTTTGATTTTCCAGAGTGTTATTCCACTGGATTCCACTTTTCTTTTAATAAGACATCTTGAAACTATTTGTCCCAATTTTTCACAATATGTGCAAGCTTTGTGTATACTGTAAGATAAAGCAGTTTTAACATATTGAAACTTGTTATTTTTGTTCTTACTCTCATGTTCATATCCTATGCTATTTTGATTTCCAGCATAAACAAATCTATGCTTGTAAATTTTATCCTTATCCTCATGTCTATATCCTATGCCATTTCGGTTTCCAATTTGATGTTGAGTTCCGAGTAACTTTTCCAAATTGCTTTTACCATTTGTGAATTTTTCAATACAATTGGTAAGATCATTGACTCTATTTTTCATGTCATGAAAAGTGCTAACCATACCTTCAAGAGTTTAAATTCTATGACACAAATTTTTATTTTCCAGGGATGCAATTTGCAAAGCAGTCATGATTACATCTTTCTCAATAATAGCACACATATATGACTCAAAAGACATTTTGTTATCATTTAACAATATTTCGTTTTCTTCCATCAAATATTTAATCTTCAACTTCATTTTTTTATTTTTTCGGGACAATTTTTTTAATTCATGAAACATATCACTTAACAACTCATTTGGATCAACATGCTTTTCAGTCATAGATATAAGTGAATTAGGCATGAAATTAGATGTAGAAGAGTTTACCTCATTTTCCAAAGCCATGAAGCAAATGTTGGCATTTTCATCTTTAGAATCTCCATCTTCGGACTCAGTTTCATTTTAGTCTCAAGTTCCCATCAATCCTTCACCTTTCTTTGCCTTCAGATCTTTCTTCTTTTTAAACGTTCTTCCTTTCTTACCTTTTGCAACAGGACAGTCGGCAATAAAGTGATCAATGCTTTTACATTCATAACATTGAGGTTTGAATCCTGGGGTTTATCTTTTCTTTCTCATAACCTTCTTTCCTCTTTTGTAGTTTCCTTTGTTGAACATTCTCCTGAATATTTTTGCTATCATAGCCAAATCTTCATTGTCGATTTCCATGCCCTCACTGCTTTCTGATACCCTTGTTTCTTCATCTTCATTTTCAACCTTCAATGCTATCCCCTTTTTGCCTCTATCATGATCATTCGATTCATGAAATCTTTTAAGTTTCATCTTATGATTTAGAAGAAATCCGATCATCTCTTCGATTGGTAAGGATTTTAAATTCTTAGATTCTTTTACAGCAAGAGTTTTAGGCTACCAACTATTTGGTAAGGCATCTAAAATTTTTCGATTTTATTCCCCAAGGGAATAAACCTTCCCCTAGGCTTTGAGACCATTTGAGATATTTGTGAATCTCGTAAAAATATCAGTGATGTTTTCATTTGGCTTCATAGTAAATAATTCATAGTCATGAATCAGAAGCCCTAGTTTTGATTCTTTAACTTGGTTTGTCCTCTTATGGGTGACTTCAAGTAATCTCCACATTTCATGGGTTGAATCACAACCACTAACACGGTTGTATTCAGTCGCATCTAGTGCACAACATAAAATTTTCATAGCTTGAAAATTTAAAGTCATCTTGGCATTATCTTCCATACTAAACTCATCATTCCGTTTAGGTAATTTTATGCCATCAAACATCTTTGACGGAATAAAAGGACCATTTTCTATCAAACTCTATAACTCAAAGTTGATAGAACACACATAGATTTTCATTCTATTTTTCCAAAAAGTATAGTTGTTTCCATTGAATAAAGGAGGACGATTCGTTGAAGAACCTTCAACATATGGAAGAGAGGATGAGCTTGCCATGAAGATCTTTTCTACAAGATTGTTAAACTAATAATATGTAGACCAAGCTCTAATACCAAATGAAAAACCTTAGAGGGGGGTGAATAAGTTTTTTGGCAAACTAAAATTTTTCGAATCGTCTGTTATGCAGAATAACAATGATCATCAAAATTCTTGAGCCAACTTTATTGTACAAAGAAAGCTATTCAAGAACTCTTTGATATATATATTCAGATTTAGACTAGAGATGGAAATGCAATTTAGTATGAAAAGAGATGAGATACAATATGTATAGTGGTTTGATCCCCCAATATCTATGTCCACTACCTTAAGCTCACACTTAAGGATTTTCAATCAGATTTCATTTACTCCACTTAATGAAATCAAACAATACCACGTACAAGAGAGAATCACCATACTAGATTTTCCAAAACCTCTCAAACAAATTCACCCCAACTGGGTTTTACACCACAACCTTGTATTACAATAGAGATTGAATATCAATAGAACTAGTAAACGACTCACTTATTTGAGTAGATGTTCACTATGATACAAAGCACAAAAACTTTTACCTTTGACACAATATAAATTCACTTTGAAGCTTTTTGATAAAAGGAGATTTTTAAAAACGTTGAGCAATAGTGTTTCTTAGAAAAATGTTTCAAAAATCTTATGTCTAATCTTGCTTAGAGGCTATTTATAGAGCCAAAAAGTGAAGTGCCAATGGCTATAAAAACAACTATAATTTTTCTGTTAAAATTATCCGTATTTTGGACTCAAGTTTCGGACGACGATGCATCCAAAAGATAAGTCCAAAATGGGACTTTTTCAGGTAGAAACATTTCAACACAGTTTATGGGATTTTAGACGAATCTTTTGGATGCAGAAACATCCAAACTATTCAATCCAAAATTTTGAGATTTTCAAAACTTTGAAATCTTCTCCTTTGTGTGCTTCAAGGTAAAATCAATTGAATCAAAAGGTAAAGAGACATAGGAATTAATAGAAATACCTTAATAACACTTCATAGTCTAAAGTTCTTCTTATAAGGACTTCTTGATATTTAACTTCATATACTTTAATCTTCTTTTTTATCTTCTATACTTGAATTCAATCACAGAAGAGTTGTCAAACCATCATATCTGAATGCCTTAGAAGAATAGAGGTCAAACATGTCCTATCACAATAGATTACAAAAGTTAGTTTATATCAATATTTGTCATAAGTCAAAACATAGGGGAAAGCCCTTAGGGCTAACACAATGGATTGATAAATCAATTGCAGAAAGTTGATGTCAAATTGAGGAAGAAGATATGGCCTTTTGATTTCTTACCTCACTTCCTGGTTCTTATGAAAGTATGGTCAATACTCTTTTGTATAAAAACACGTATTGGAATTGGAGCATGTACAATCATCATTATTGTCTCATGAAAAGAAGCAACAATCAATTACTGAGGAGGGAAAGGCTATGTTAGTTGGTCGAGTGTAGAACCAAAAAGGCAAAGCAAAAGGCTCTGATAGTGGACTAGAGACTGGTGGGTCCAGTTACTGCATTAGAGGCAAGGGCATAAAATGTTATAATTGTTGTGAATTTGGGCACATCAAGCGTAATTGTCCTTATAAGAAAAAGAAATATAAGGGTGAAATTAATGAAAATACAATAGCACATACATATGATGGAGATATTCTCACAATGTCCAAACATCTGGATACTTCTTAGAATGGTTAGATCTTAGATTCTAGTTGTGTGACGCATGTTTATTCTGGAAAGAATTATTTTGATACACTCGAACTTGGAAAGGAAGGTGCACTATTTTTAGGTAATGGCTCTACTTGTGAAGTTCAAGGTATTGGAGTAGTGAAAATCAAGATGTTTGGCAGGTGGTTCGTGCCTTGGGTGGTGTGGCTTATATCCTGAAATTGCAAAGAAATCCGATTTCTTTAAGTCAGTTAGATTCCAATGGATGTAAATATTTTGCACAAGGTGGAGTTCTTAAAGTCACGCATGGCAAAACAGTCCTGATGAAAGCAAGAAAGTATGAAGGGTTGTACTTTCCACAAGGAAAAACTTCGATGGTTTGGAAGGTGCATGCTATGAAACATTCGAATGGAAATTTCTTTCAAGGCATAGATAGTGGTGAGAGAGAAAAATCCTGCAAGGGCAAGAGAAGATCGAGGCCTCTCGCATGAGTCAACTAATTAGTTTGGACTTCGAAACAGCTACACCTAATCATTGACCATATTAAATGAGATTGTATTAGGTCTATGCTGATTTAAGTGTGTAGCTGGGCACCAATGGAGATTTTGGTGGTTGTGAAGGACAATAGAGTCAAAAGGATTGTGACTTTGGTGTTATTGCATGTCCTAGAGGCTGGTGAAGGGGGAATACAAGCTAAGGTAGAGAATGTTAGGTTTTGTTTTGCATTCCTTGTAGGATTAGACAATTATGTTGTGATAGCATTAGGTTAGCTATTTCCACTAGGAAACTATTCCTATTGTAATTATACTATATTGTTTTTTACTAAGAGATTGTCTCAACTAAAGCCCTATATAAGGAGGTTTGGTTGAGGTCTTTTATATATGACAGAGCAAAAGAGTTGTCTTAGTTTAATATTGAGATAGGTAGGTAAGAGTGTGTTTGTAAGAGGGTATTTTGAGGGTAGGAGATATTATGAAAAATACCAATTATCCTAGTAATTCTTCTTAGGTAAATAATATTTTCTGAGGTTTTCGCAGAATATCTTGTGTCTCCTATTGTTCTCGTTTTTTTCCCCTTTGATTTCCTAACACAACTACATTTAGTAAACGATTTGAACATTCGCAAACAAAAGTTTATTCAACTTCTTTCATATTCGAATAATGCTAATTCAATTAATAAATGAATAAATTCGAATGAAATATTAAACTCAATTAATAAACAAATAAACTCGAACGCATTTGAGAACATATTCGAGCGTTTATGAACATATTACATACTTTTCAAAATAATTATATAATTTATATTATATTTATTTATAATATATAATATTATTTTATAATATTTTATTATATTAATTTATATTTTATAATATTATTTTATAATATTTTATTATATTTATTTATATTTTGTAGTATTTTTATAATATTAAAATATAAATGAATTTGAACAATTCGAATTTGAACATTAATCGAGTTTTCCAAACTCAAACACGAACGAACATGAATATTATTAAATAATAATAAAAAGAACTTGAATACGAACTTGAATTCGATTAATAAATAAACTCAAATAGTATTCGCTTCTAATCGAATTTATGTTAAAAAAAACGTGATATTCGATTCGTTCGCATTCAAATACACCTCTAGAGTGTAAACAAAGAACGTAGCCATAATCCGCGAGAGGGGTTGGGCCTATTTTTCGCATATGTTATAAGTCGTGGGCTTATGTTCATATATATATATATATAACCGGAAAGCCAACATGCTTTGAATTAGTATAAGAATATACAACCCCCTTCCCATTTCTCGCATATTTTTATTTTTTATTTGCACTTAAGAAATAGTTTTGATTCGGGTCAATTGTAAATACAATGTTGACCTTAGATTTTTGCTCTTATTATATGATACAAATCGTGGAAGCCTCGTACAATGATGTTCAAATTACAACAATTGATCACCTAATTCCCTACCAAATTCATAACCAAGAACTCTAAAACAACAAGTCTATTAATACTCTTAGATTTAGTGAATCTAGCCTACTTCAAAAAATACCTTAACACCATAATCTTAACAAGATTAGAACAGGATAGGAGTTTGAAAGCATCCAAACTTAGTCCTAACAAGAATACTAGAATGGCTTTGAATCTAGTACCCAAATTAGAGTAAGAACAAATATATTACCCATTGGAATTTAGAGACTAAAATCAAAGGTGGAACTAATTCTTTTGTTTGGTCTTAATTTTCTTGGATTGAAATCCAAGATGATCGCCCCCACAACTCTCTCAAGAGTTCTTTTTTTTTTTTTTTTAAATTCTTAAATGTCTAATGTTCAAAAGTTATTACAAGAAGAGACATAAGGGCATGTATATTGATAGGAATCTATCCCTGCACCATGTCAAAGCTAAAGAACGAGGATAGGGATTCAAGTCACATACCATGAAGTCTTGGAAGGGTTCAAACTATGAATGTTTTCAATAGGGGATTCAAGCAAACCAAGCTTCCAAGCCAAGGATCAAAAGAGTCGTCAACCAATAGAGGATAAAAAAAAAAGGGCCAAGAAAATCAAGAAGTGAAAAACAACTTGTGTGGAAGGCCGAAGGAGGGCAAGAAGAAATAGAAGGCAGAAGAAGGCTACGGGGAAAATAGGAACAAACCGTCACCGCCTAGCAAGGTAACAGCTTGAGCAAATTGAGCAAATTTGAAAGCCCAACACCTGAAGTCTGTCATATAAGGCCAACATCCATTCAATAATTTCTAGAGAAAGAGCTTAATCTTTGATGGAACATTTGAACTCTATAACTGATGCATTCGTGAATCTGGATGATGACGAAGACGAATTGCATCCCATGCTGCAGCAACAAAGAACTTGCCAGAATCTGTTAAAGTGCAATACAGAAGAAGCTTCTTCCTGGAACGAAGGACCTTGAGAATTAGCATAGCATTTTTTGGGGTCAAAGATAACAAAATTTTCCTAATATCCCAATAGCCATTCTGCATCCGTTCATTCACCGAAGAATTTGGATGAATAATAGCAAGATTCAGATCAGCCAAACACCCCTTCCCTGTCCAATTATGGAATGAAAATGAGCAATTCCAAGCTCCCAGAATATATGCAACACATGGGTCAACTGTCTGCTGAATTTTCACAAGCCTTTTCCTTGTACCGGAAGTCAGATTTTAAACCTAAATAACTTTAATTTCACAAAAATTTTGCAATAAAATTTTAGTAAATCTTGAACAAATAATTAATAAAAAATATTATCTAAGATACTGAATTATAGATTCATATATATTATTAAACATGTATAATTAAATTAATACTTAACTAATTAATTTTAGATATTCAATTGAGTTAATATTTAACCAAAAAAATTAGATGAGGGTGAAAATTTTATGGAATCTGAAGTATGAACTTAAAGGACAAATTATAATTACACTATGTTTAATTTATAGGAACTTAGATAAAATGGAATAGAATAAAAATAATTAAATAAGCATCTAATTTATTCAAATTTTAGACCTAAATAACTTTATTTTTACTTAAAATTTATATGCAATAATATATTAAATGTTAATAGTAGTACACAACTGTTTTCTTATGTTTAACTAATGGTGCTGGGTATGGCAGCTGAATCTCCACCACCTCTGCCACCGGTTGGAGTCGGCGGTCTTTCGTTTTCTTGTTTTCTTCTGATTCTCATCCTGTAAATAGCACAGAGGTCAAAAAATCATCTTTGTATAAAGGAGATCCGGCTATTGTTTTCTCATTTGAAGAGATCGCTCAGCTTACTGAGCCTTTCAAATAGGCTTTGGTTGGGAAGTTTCCACAAGCAAACCGTCAATGGAGTCTATCCACCGAAAGTTTTGCACAATTGGGCTCAAGGGAGAAACGAAGCTTGGATGGCTTGATTTTAAGCACATACTCATCAATACATGAAAAAACCAAATTAGCGACGGATTTTTGCGATGGCCTAAAGCCATTGCTAATTTGCAACGGAACAGCAACGAAAGTAAAAATTTTAAAAATAAATTTATTTTTTTAAATTTTCGTCGGTTATCCGTCGATAATAGCGACGGATTAGCGACGAACATCTAGTTGTCTTAAATTAGAGACAGATTTGCGACGACTTTTTTTTAAATTATTCATTAGCACTAATTAAATTAAAAGCCGTTAACAATCTGTCACTAATTTGCATTGGCATTTTTTAATTAACACTAAAAAATTAAAGTTCCGTTGCAATTAGAGAGGGATTTGCAACTGCCTTTTGAAATTTAAAAATAAATTTATTCTTTTAAAATTAAAAAATAAGCCCTTGCAAATCCGTCGCAAATTGGCGAGGGATTTGTGACATCTAAAATTTAAAAATAAATTAATTTTTTTAAATTGAAAAAGTAAGCCCTCGCAAATCCGTCACAAATTTGTGAGGAAAATAAGCCCTCGCAAATTTGTGAGAGATTTGCGATGGCCATCTAAATTTTAAAAATAAATTTATTTTTTTAAAATTTAAAAAATAAACCCTTGCAAATCTGTAGCGAATTAGCGATGGATTTGCGACGGCCATCGAAAACTTAAAACTAAATTAATTTTTTTAAAATTGAAAAAATAAGCACTTGTAAATCCGTCGCAAATTTGCGAGGGATTTGCGATGCCCATTTAAAATTTAAAAATAAATTTATTTTTTAAATTAAAAAAATAAGCCCTTGTAAATCCATCGTAAATGAGCGAGTGATTTGCAATGGCTATTCAAAATTTAAAAATAAATTTATTGCCCTCATAAATTTGTCGCAAATTTGCGAGGAATTTGCAACGTTCATATAAAAACTCTCATAATATTAATATATATATATATATAGATATATTAATATTTACATATAGATAAATATATTAATATAGAATTTTTATATACATATATATATGTTAATATGCTTTTTTAACATAAAAATAAATATATATACATATATATACATATTTATTTATGTTAGTATGTGTGTCTATATATATATATATATATATATATTCATACATAGGTTCAAGTTCCAAAAGGGCACCCCCCCTCCTATTTGGAACTTGAACCAATTGTGCCTTTTTCTAGTAATTTAGTAGTTCTAGAATAAGTGGAAAGCTTGGTGGAAAATCTAGTGCAAGAGCTTAATGGAACAAATAGTACAAATATAAAGGAAGCTAAATCTAAGCAAAAATATATTACGGGAAAGAAGATGTGAATAGTATTTCTATAGTGGAAGTTGTAGTGGAAAAAATAGGAACTAGACAAATCTATATAGATATATATGTATGTAAATGTATGTAGCTCTTTGTAATAAAAGCAAGCACACTATTTATAGTATATAAAGCATAAGTCTTCTGTATAAAGCTTAAGGCTTCTATGTTGCTATATATAAAGCAGACACTATATATAAATAAATCACGGAAGAACTATTAAAATGTCCAAAAGGGTTATAAGTCAAATATTAGCTTTTATTTCAAAATAACTTTGTCAAATTAAATCTATTTTAGCTTGATTAATATACAATAAATAAGACCATGGACGGTATTTTCTCGAAGGATTTAAATGGCAAAAATCACGGAAATAGTAAGCATGTTAGGATAACGAAAATTTACCTCTTTGATTAGATGGCCCTCTTTGCAATGGTATAAATGTCTGTGCATGTATATTTGAGGCCGGTGGATCACGTCCTTACAACTCGTCTACTACGTCTCATTCACGCGAAGCTTTTAATCTTCCGAAATGGTGCCCGTAGTACAGCCGGTGAAAACTTGTAGAATGGGTTTTGTTAAGCTTTGTTGAAAGCTTCAACAAGGCTTTCTCTTTGGTCTTCTTTTGAACAACTTAAGAACTCTTTGTATAACCTAGAGTTCTCTTGCACAAAATTATGAACACTACTCACTCTTGCATACACTCCATAGCCTTCTTCTCCTCAAATGAACAATCATGTGTTCTCTTATATAGAGGGGAAAAATGAACAATCATATGCTCTTTTATATTCCTTTTCTTTTCGTTGATTTCAAAAATCAAAAGCTCGACTCCACTAATGCATAATTAATGAAAAACTCTTTAATTTAAAAATTAAAAGTTTCATTAATGCATAACAAATGAAAAGCTTTTTGATTTAAGAATTAAAAGCTCAATTAGTGCATAATAGAAAATATTACACTTTGATAAAAACTTCATTAGTGCATAATAGAAAATATAGCACTTTGATAAGAGCTTCATTATTGCATAATATATATAATAGATATCCATCTATACATATATATATATATATATCTATATATACACACACACATACATACATATATATAATATATATAATATCTCTATATATATAGCACTATGATAAAAGCTTCTTTATTATATAATATATATAATATATATCAATATATATATACATATATTTATATATACATATATATATATATATCCATATATATAGCACTATAATAAAAGCTCCATTATCAAAGAGGAAATAGCACAACATATCATTTTCCCATTTACCCGATAGAGTATCCATTTATGTTCAATTGGACTAGAAAAATTATTTATTCTTGGGTTTGAACACCTATAAATAATAAATCTCAATTATTTACTTTTCGGACATTATTAAATAACCCAATAAATAATTAACAAGTCCAAATAGACCATTCTTAACCCTAATCTTTCATGACTTGAGGGCCATTCCGGGGACCAAAAGGCAAATCGCCTTGGCTACTAAAATAACCAAAATACCCTTGCTATATAAATAGCTATATTTTGCATTTTAAATAATTCCTAATATCACCATAAGGAAATATTGACCCCAAGGACAATACTGCGTAGCAAAGTCTTAGATGTACAGCTGTAATGACTAAAATATCCCTCTATACATCGCCGTACATTAGAGAGAAAGAAATGTACTAACACATCTCTAAATGACATCTACCTTCCTTAGACTTCTAGTCCAATGATCCACGACTTCCTACATTGTTTTCACTTTCCAATGGAGCTACCCTAAAGCAAACATCCAAGCCATGTTTCCCAGGGCCCTAGATATTTAGATCATTCAGACAACCACAAGG
Source organism: Voacanga thouarsii (assembly GCA_026120185.1). Classification (NCBI taxonomy): domain Eukaryota; kingdom Viridiplantae; phylum Streptophyta; class Magnoliopsida; order Gentianales; family Apocynaceae; genus Voacanga; species Voacanga thouarsii. The sequence goes on from JANUWF010000211.1 coordinate 12,408, forward strand.
GGCGTATAGTATAGAAACTATCTTGTACAAGTCTGTCTCAACTAACTAATCACACATACCCAACATGCAAATATGTTGGTCCTACGATAGAACCTCAACTATAGCATATCAAAGTACATGCTTCCAGCTTCGTCAGACCACCAACTCATACTCAAGTCGTAGAGTACTAATCCATACTGAAGCGGTAATAGTCTCGGTTTCTACCATATAGTACTTTAAGAAACCACTACTACAGGCCCTGTTCTACGTATTCAAAATACGCTTATGTTATGAAATGAGTGAACAACTCACTGGCTAAAAGTAAGCCATTCCCTATTTGGAATTCATAACATAATAACCTAGACATGATGACATTCCCATTCTCATCAATCAGTTAAGAACAAATGTTTTTGTGTTAAGTAACCCGTGATCCATACCTTACTGTGAAAGAACACCATTCACATGGACCACGTACTTAAACACAATGGGTCCTTTCCAAATATAAATCGTGCAGAAATAAATTTTGAGAATAAATTCTTTATTTAATATTACATCAAATACATTAGAGGGAATATATTCCAACATCTTCTAAGTTGACGAAGTTCAAATTCTACAATATTGAGATATGTGTAATACTGTTCAATAGTTTCTAAAGAATCTACAGTTCTTTTAAAGTAATGATAGCAATTAGGAGTAATTAATTCTTGTAAAGCGTAACAATAACGAGTTAATTCAGATACCATAGGGAATAACTAAGGAATAAGAAAAGAGTTTTAAAGCCCTACCTAATAGTACGTTCACTTATCCTTTCATTCACCAGGATGGCTCATGCCTCTTCCCCTGAAATGCCTTTTAACGCCTCTCCAATGGCTTCATGGCTACATGGGTACTTTGGCTATTTTGCCGACGGCTGCGAAGGATATGTAGTGATGAACTGTTTGGGAGTGCTCTTTTACTCTTTGGCTTATCCTTAGCTCTTGGAAAGTTAGAAACTAAACATTGCTATTGGAGGATTTGATTGCAAAAAGAAATTGTAATACAAAAGCTGATGAGGTTTGCTCACCTAAAAGACTTACAAGAAATGTAATGAACGAAAGAAAATTTCTATTCCGTGCATCGTGCTCCACATCTCAGAGACTGATACTTTTTATAATTAAAAATTCCTATATGTCTAGCCTGTAGGTATATAGCGTATACTTCTAGGCCTAACAGAAAGTAGAAAATAACGTCTGCTTCAGAAGTCGTTTCTTGTTTTCTTTCCCCTGAGTGGGAGTTCCTATAGCCACCTTTGATTGTCTTTTTTGCATGAGTGGCATGAGTGGAGATAATCATTAATCTTCCTGCATTTCTTCTTCAGATTCACTTCCACGTATTTCGGTTCCGGATCCTTCTTCTTCTTCCGAGTTGTTTCATTTCATAAAGAAAGAGATAATATTGCCAAATATCTAGATATTTTGTCCCGGTCTCAAATTCTACTTCAACCAAAAAATATTGATGTTGTACATATATTTTTTTAATCTTATTTTTTTCAAATAGATGAAATCTCTGGCCTTGCTTTATGATTTTGTCATGTTTAAAAGCAAGAGTTTTTAGTCTCCAATGTCTCAGTTGTCTTACAATGCTTTTAGAGTAAATCTTTTGTCTGATAAATCCTGATTTTGCATTGATTGGTAGCTTTCGTGTTGAAGTGACCCATATATGATGGATTGAAGGAATGATTTCAAGACCGTCCCATTCTGGTGGGGCTGAGCTAATTTCAATTTTTACAATAGGTCCTGCTATTTCAAATTCTTTCAAGATTGCAAGAGCTACCGGTCTTCCAACAATGTCTTGTTTCTTCCGGAGTTTTAAAGATAACCTGGTTGAGGCATCCATAGTCCAGTGGTGTCTCGTTGTGTGACCTGGAAACACTTCTCCATTTGCTAAGATTAATTCAAAATTTCTAAAGTATGCTAATTTGATAGTAGTTGTTAATATTAAATATTTTAATTGACAACCACAAGTGATAAAATCAAAAGTATATGCTGCACAATCTGGTTGACAAAGTTGATAGGTGTCAGGGTTACACTGTTTTGTAGGATGTTTACAATATACAGGATGTAAGGTTAACTGAGGATCAGTACACGTTCTAAGCCATTCTTGTAAAAGAGAAAAATTTTCAAAAAAACTTATCTTGAATTTTTTTTCAGAAATTATTTCTATAATAGCATCCAAAAATATGGTAAGAGTTGTTGGGCTTTAAAAAGCATTCTAGGAATCAAGAATTCAAAAGGTCTAGTTATTTCTGATTTTTCTGGCATAAAAACAATTTCTGCTTCTTGATTCTGAAAATCTTCTAGCCTAGCTGTCAATCGCATAATCTCTTCATTTTGAGAAGAAATTGTACCCGTATACAACTTATGCTGTTGTCACAATGAATGAATTAATTCTTTTTTAGAATTAATAACCTCATTGTAAGTCCTGCACTTATCATTTAATAATTTAAAATTTCTACTTAAAGCATCACAGAGGTTACAAAATTTTATTTTAAGTATATTTGTGTCTACTGGAGAATTACTTGTGCTAGGTATATTAGTTATTTGGGGAAAAACTTGTGCAAAAGAATTATTTGATTCTGTTCTACAGTCTGGTTCAATAAAGAAATTTAAACCAATTTTACTTCTAGCAAGTTCTAATGCTTCATGAAGATTTCAAAAACTTTTATATATAGGTTTGTTAAAATTTTTAACACACGCCATTACAGAAGTCCATTATGAGTAAACACCTGGTTAGTGACCATGTGTTACTACATAATGTGAATAACTCTGTCTTGGCAGATTACTAGGATAAAATGCTAAGGCCTGTAAACTTTAATCTTTTGGCTTGCATTTTATACATTCCAAAGATTATATAAAAATATTGGTGAATATCTTCTAATTTTCCTTCTACTGGAGTTCTAAAAAAGGAGAATTGTTCCTTTGCGATACCTGGGGAGCTCCCATTAGCCAATCTTTACAATATTATTGCTGAAATCAATCTATAAAGTCATGTAATATCTGTTAGTAATCTAAACAAATGATCTGCAATTTTATTCTCATTTCCTTTAATATGTTCAAAATTAATTTTATATCCATCATTAGTAATTCTATCTAAGAAATTTAAACATCTTCTTTGAGAACTATGTTTTTTATTTTTCTTATTAATAAATTTTACTATTACTTCACAATCAGTTCTAAGTGTAAATTCTTGTTTATTTAGAATGAATAGTCTAAAACTATCTAAGGAATAACAAATTGATAATAATTCTACATCAATACTACTAATTTTTCCTTTTTCTCTATATTTACCACTACTATACCTACAAATTTGTTCTTCTAATTTATTACTATATTTATGGGGCTTGGATTTTAAAATGGCTCCCTATCCTTTATCACATCCATCTGTTTCTATAATTAAACAATCACTATCTAAAGGTAACATTAAATTTGGTAACTTTTTTACTTTTTCTTTTATTTGTTTCACTAATTGTATATCTTCTTTATTGAAATATTTTTGTCCTTTATGACTTGTTTTACTATATAATGGTCCTATGATTTTACTTAAGTCTTGAATAAATGGTCATGCATAATTTAATATTCCTAAAAACTATTGTAGTTGTTTTGTGTCTTCTATTTTATCAAGGAATTCTAATACTTTTCTACTTATATGAGATTGTAATTGTAATTTTATTTTTCCTTGGCCTATTTCTGTTCCTAAGAATTCTATATTTTTCTTAAATAATTGAGCATTTTTACTGCTAATTATAATACCATGTTTCAAGAATTCAGACAAAATAATTTTTAGATGACTAATATGTTCATTTTTGTTTTTAGAAAAAAAATCAAAATATCATCTATGTATACTAAAACAAAACAATTATATTTATTAAAAATTGTATCCATTTTTCTATGAAAAACTGCAGGTACGTTTTTTAATCTAAAATGTCCTAGGGGACAGGTAAAAGCAGTACATGCTATACTATCTGGGTGCATTCTAATTTGCTAAAATCCTTATTTGCAATCAAATTTACTGAATATATAACATCCTTGAATTCTGTTTATCAATTGCTCTTTATCTGGAATATTATAACTATCTTCTAATGTATTATCATTTAATCTTTTATAATTTATGACCATCCAACTTTTTCCTCTAACAATTTCACTTTGTTTTCTAATAATAAAGGCAGCACTTCTATGAGGACTACTGCTATTTCTAATGACTTCTAATTTTGATAAGTCTCTTATGTGCATTTCAAACTCTTTAATTTCCTCATTTCTAGCATTAATTTTAGCTGTAGTAATTTGTAAATTTGAATTTAGAATTTCTAATTTACAATATAGTTTATCCTTCTACCAATGTTTTGTAGGATTTTCTCCAATTATTTCATCTTTTTCTAATTTACTAAGTATATTATCTAAATCATGAATCCCTGTTTCTAGAAGGTTATATAATTTTTCTAAATGTAAATAATTAGTATATCCGGATCTAACCAACCTATTTGAGAATCTATTTGTTCTAAAAATTCACGGTGATCTATGTCTAATATTTGATCTATTTTATTTTGTTTGCAGTTACCAAATATAGAACACTTACAATTTTCAAATTTCTCTGGCTCTAGAGTTTCTATCTCTGTACTAGTTTTAGGTGGGAGGTGAAAGGGGCCACGATGCTTCTCAGCGCACTTTGGAGTGTTATAAGGTAAAGTACTACTTCTGAAAAAAAAAATGAATACCATTACGGTTCAAAACTAAACCATGATAATATTTAAGCATAAAATCTAATCCTATAAGTAAATTGTACTGAGTAGGTCTAAGATAAATTTCAGGAACATAATAGGGTTTAGTATAAGAAGTTGTACAAATTTTAAAATGAAAGACTACATTTTTTACTTATTTAGTGTACTTATATATTTTTTCCATCCATCTGGGCTGCTTTAGCTATAGTGCTAGCAATTGTATGATATTCTTCAGGTATTATAGTAGTATTAAGAACTGAATTACTACAACCAGTATCAATTAAGACTGCTACTTATATCTCTATGTTTTCTATTTTAAATAAAACAAGAATATCTATCCTATTAGTTTTATTGTTTTTCTTCCTATCTAAAATTTCTATATTCAAAGTATAATTATTTTCTATTATTTGAACCTGTTCAATATTTATTATATATACATGATCTTCTAGTTGATCTATCTTTTGTTCTACTATTCTAATTCTTCATTCTAAATGATGCTCTACAAGATTCTCTCTTTGTTTTTGTTTTCCTTTATCTATTAGTTTTAATTCTATATTTTTTTTTTCTAAACAAAATTTACTAGCTTCTTGTAAACAATTACTACATTGCCATGTAAGTGTTAAAGAGGGATATTTTTCACATAAATAACAATGTTTGCTATCAGATCCTTTCCTATGTATCCAATCATGTTCACAATTTATAAGGACTAATTCTTGAAGAGTATCTGTTACATTATCTAAGTGAGACAAATAAGACGATTGATTTTTTGGTGACCAAATTTTAGTTATTTCTTCTACAAAATCTAAATCTTCTTTTTCTTCATCAGACTCAAGTTGCTGGGAGTCTATATCATCATCAGAAATTATGCTATATACACTTTCTCAATCTGACATATATTCATCTACATCAATAGTATCTTCATTTACACATTCTATTAATGTAGTTTGTTTATTATAGAGATTATTTTTTCTAGTACAGTCTCTTGCTAAATGATTAGGCTGAGCACAACTATAACACTGTAATTTATTTTTATAAGTTCTATTTTTACTAATTTTTCTAACATGCTTGTCATTGTTTAAAGTTTTATAGCTGAGGATTTTTTGAGATAATATTTTTTCTTGTAGTATTTCATCTTTGGTTGTCTATAGATTTTCCTAGAATTGTGTTGACCATAATGTTGAGGAGTGTAAAAATTTTTACAAAAACTATATTCTCCTTTTAGTTGTTTCTGTATTTGTATGAATGTACATTTTTCTTCAAATTTCATGACTATAAATTTTATACAAGTAGCTATATTTTTTATATGTGCCACATTCCAATCATAGGATTTATAACTTTTATATATTTCTTCTCTTAAGGGTCCTGGTAGTTTTAAGAATAATTTTTCTAAAATTGATTCTTCATAAAAACATCCTGCTAAGGTAGTTTAGTAATAATAATCTTGTAAAAAATGTTTAATAAATTTCCAATCTTTTATAGATAATTGTTCTAATTTTCTAATAGCTTCTTCTTGTTGAATTCTACTCCCATAATTAGGACTTTGGGCTGTTAAAATTAATTGAATCTTATTTGTAAAATTATGTGGATTGGGTCCTAAGGCTAAATTATTTGCTAATTCTAATGGATATTTTTTTTTATATTTTTCCCAAGCTGCATTAGCTGTTTTTCCTAAAAAGGTTTCTAAATAATTATACATTTCCTCTGTTGTATGATCGAAATTTTGTTGAATATAATGTTGTACTACTAGATATTTCCAAGTATCTGTTACTCCTTCCCATAATTGTGGGTCATGGGCTGCTAAATTTAGCATTCTACCATTATCTATTAATTTCTTATCATCTATTGTTTCTAAAGGTTGTCTTTTTCCCTTGGGTGCCGTTTCTGATTGCATTTCTCTATATTCACTGTATGTCATTCTAGGTAAATATCCTAGACCATAACGTCTAACAAGTTGTTGTGGTACTACTAGCTGTGGAGGAAGATAAGGATTACTAGAGGCAGTAGAGGAGAAACAGTGTCCATATATTCTATACATGTATTATTTTCTTCTATATTTTTAATATAGTGTTCAGTTTTTACTCTTATATTTCTATCTAAATCATAATATAAATATTCAGTCTCATCTATTTGTCCATTTTGTTCTAATTCTATTTCTAACCTCATTAAATCTTTTTCTGATAGTTCTAAACCTAATTCTTTAGGATACATTATTCTATTTTCAGTTTTCATATTTTCTATACATACATTTTCTATTCCTTGTCTTATAGATTCTGTATCTTCATCTTCTTCTATTCTTATGTTTGTATTGGAATAATTTAAAAATCTAACACTAGTTTCATTTCTATTATTTTGATATATTACACTATCTCTAGGTACTAAAGGAGTATCTAATTCTAAGAATTTGCTAAGATTCCATTCTTCTCCTGCTAGAATTTCTGGATTAACTTTTACTAGTTTTATTAATTGGATTCCTTTACTAGCCATAGCTTCTATGATAGGTTTTATTTCTATTCTATATTTTGTTCTAGAACCATTGGTTAATCTTCCTATAAATCCTAAACTTATGATTAAATTTTCTCCACTAAAATCTTCATAACCCTTAGTTTGAATACCTATTTCTATATTTTTAGCTAAATCTTCTAATTAACTAAGAATAAGCTTTTCTACATTTTTTAATGTTTTATTTTTGTTCTGAGAGTGTTTTCCAAAATTGACTAATATTTCCTTATATTGACTAGTTTCTTCTGCTATAGATTCTAAGTTTTTTACTCTTCGTATTATAATATTATTTTGTTCCCTAATATACTCTAAATTTTCTGCTAATTGTTCTAATATCTTATTTTTGTCTTTAATATGTTTTATTATAATGTCCCAAATATTAGAATTTTTCTTTTCTTGAGCTTCTAATATTTCTCCAAAACTAATTACTAAATTTAAGCAAAAATACAATACGGGAAAGAAGATGTGAATAGTATTTCTATAGTGGAAGTTGTAGTGGAAAAAATAGGAACTAGACAAACCTATATAGATATATATGTATGTATATGTATATAGCTCTTTGTAATAAAAGCAAGCACACTGTTTATAGTATATAAAGAATAAGGCTTCTATGTAGCTATATATAAAGCAGACACTATATATAAATAAATCACGAAAGAACTATTAAAATGTCCTAAAGGGTTATAAGTCAAATATAAGCTTTTATTTCAAAATACCTTTGCCAAATTAAATCTATTTTAGCTTGATTAATACACAGTAAATAAGACCATGGACAATATCTTCTATGTTGATGAAGTTCAAATTCTATAATATCGAGATATGTGCAACACTGTTCAATAGTTTTGAAAGAATCTACAGTTCCTTTAAAGTAATGACAGTAACCAGGAGTAATTAATTCTTATAAAGCCTAATAATAATGAGTTGATTCAGATACCATAGGGAATAACTAAGGAATAAGAAAAGAGTTTTAAAGCCCTACCTAATGGTACGTTCACTTATCCTTTCATTCACCAGGATGGCTCATGCCTCTTCCCCTGAAATGCCTTTTAACGCCTCTCCAATGGCTTCACGGCTACACAGGTACTTTGGCTCTTTTGCCGATGGCTACTAAGAATATGTAGTGATGAACTGTTTAGGAGTGCTCTTTTACTCTTTGGCTTA
>JANUWF010000212.1:0-22260 GCA_026120185.1 Voacanga thouarsii
GGTTTTGCTTCAAAATATGAGTACCATATAATGCATATCAAGAAATGTGCATGAAACTTAAAAAACCTTTGGCCAAAGGATATTATCACTGCTTACTTGTATAGAAATTTAGAAAATGATGTTTACATAAAAATCCCTGAAGGATTTCGCATGCCCGAAGCATATAAACATTATCATCATGAAAATTACTCCATCAAGTTGCAAAAATCATTATATGGTCTGAAGCAATCTGGTTGCATGTGGTTCAATCGTCTTAGTGAATATTTATTGAAAGCGGGATTTAAAAATGACCAGATATGTCCATGTGTGTTTATTAAGAACTTTGGTTTGAAATTTTTGATATTAGCTATATATGTTGATGATATTAATCTTATAAAATAATTAATTATTTAAAAAGAGAATTTGAAATCAAAGATTTTGGTAAAACTAAATTTTGCCATGGTTTACAAATTGAACATCTAGAAAGTGGAACATTTATTCATCAATCAACATATACAACAAAAGTTCTAAAAAGATTTTACATGGACAAAGCACATCTATTGAGTATTCCAATGATCGTCCGGTCATTAAATGTGAATAAAGATCCTTTCCGACCTCAAGAAGATGATGAAGAACTCCTTAGTCCTGAAGTACCATATCTCAGTACAATTGGTGCATTGATGTATTTTGCTAATAATACACAACCTGATATTGTCTTTGCTATTAATTTATTAGTAAGATTTAGTTCTTCACCATCACGACAACATTGGAATGGAATTAAACAAGTCATTCGATATCTCCAAGCAACTACTTCTTCAAATCATACTGAAATTATTGCCATTCATGAAGCAAGTCAAGAATGTATATGGTTAAGATTAATGATTCATTATATCTGAGAAAGTTGTGGATTATCATCTATCAGAGATATTCCAACTCCTCTTTATGAAGACAATGCAGCTTGTAGAGCTCAATTATGAAGAGGATATATTAAAGGAGATCGGGCAAAACATATTTCACCAAAATTCTTCTTTACTCATGAACTCCAGAAGAAAGGTGAAATTGATGTGCTACAAATTCGGTCATGTGATAACCTCGCAGATATTTTCATGAAGACTTAACCGACTGCAACATTTGAGAAGTTGAAATATAAAATCGGTATGCGTCGGTTGAAAGATTTAAAAGAACCATCTTATCAGGGGGAGTAATAAATAGACATATAGAACAACGTACTCTTTTTCGTTCACTAGATTTTTTTTTCACTGAGTTTTTATCTAGTAAGATTTTAACGAGGTATATTCTTTATATAATGGAAATCTAAGGGGGAGTGTTGTAAATATGATGAATTAGTGGAAGCTCCACTAATTATGAATGATATGGACGTCCACCACTTAGTGGAGACACCACTAATACATATTAGTGGAAGATGATGTATTCCACTAATAAGAACTCTATAAATAGAGCTCTTCCCAAGCTTGAAAGAGATATCATTTTGTGAAAGAATTGTTAGAGAAAATTGTGAGAGAAAAAAAGAGAGAAATTTGAAGAAATTCTTGTGCAAAGAATAATTAGAGATTTCTTAGTGTGTATATTTTATTCTAACACTATCAAAAGTTCATAACAACAACATATTATTTCAATTTATGAGCTTGAGTTATTATAATAAACAACCAAAGTAGGAATTGGTAAACTATGTTCTCTTTTTTCTTTCATTTTGACATGATATACTGTTCTTATTCCCTTCATGAAGCATACTTTCTAACTGCATTCCATGGGTTTATACTCAAGGTTTTTTTGTCCTGTAAGGTTTTACTGTTGCCCTTTGGCCAAAGGTTTTTTAAGTTTCATGCACATTTCTTGATATGCATTATATGGTACTCATATTTTGAAGCAAAACCTGAAACAAAAAAAAAATTTAATTACTCTTGAATGAAAACATTTTTATTTGACTCTTGAAACAAAACTGATTTCGAATTATCTACAAATTGGCTAATTCTTGAACGAAATTTAGGAGTTGAAATGTAGAAAAAGATGGGATTCTTGAGGAATTTTAAGTTTTGGAGCCTTTAATCCCCAATGGCTCTAGAGATGAGTTATGGGGCTTTTGACCAAAATAGGTGAAAATTTAGTTTACCTACCAAAAATGGGAACCAAAATGGAGGTACCTCCTTAGAGGGGGTACCTCGCATTTGGTAGACACGAGGTGTAGTAGGACCTTGCATCCGATAGACACGAGATATCATCCAATTGAAAACAAATTATGTACTCTTATTTCTTCATATGTTAATTTGTCTTATTTTGAATCAAATAGGAGAAAAATCGGTGCTATTCAAAGAGTACTTCTCTCCCCATCATTCACTAATGAAAAATTTTATCAAAAAATACTTTATTGCTGTATGTTTACTTTTTATCTTTGGCAGTTTCACAAATTTTTAAAGAAAAATAAAAATTTAATTATGTATATATACATATATATATATATATATAATATTTTTTAAAAATTTTATTAGTTCAATTTGGTTGATTTGATTAGGAGGTTCACCTATAGACCAAAAACTTCTAATGGAAACAATAGAAATGAGAGGAACAAAAATGCAGTCACATTTGACAGTCACTTCGGGACCTCAACCATGAAATGCAACCAGATAGGCTAAATTGATAACATCCCATTTTAATGTGGGATCAGTTTCAAATAGAACTCATAAGTAATATTGTATTTGATTCGTATAAATATGATTTAATAAATTTAATTATGCATTAAAGTTTTATTAAAATATATATATAATAAATACATCTAAATAACTTTATTATTAAGGGCACTTAGAGAAAAGATAATTATTGTACATATGATTTTACAAAATTCAAAAAAGTTCACTAAAATAATGAGAACCTAAAGTGCACTCTCGACCAACCATGTTTCACACTAGAAAAGGCATGAGAAACGAAATCAAAACGTTGAATTTAGAGAACAAAGTTATAAAGTTTTAAAAAAAATTAAAAATCGACAATTAAAAAAATTGTTTTTTCAAAGAAATTAATTGGAAAAAATTTAGGGGGGGTGAAGACCGACCCCGCCCCCTAATCCGTCTGTGCATCACATGTCCTGATCTGTGGTCACACCGGACGCTATCTTTTCATGTGTTGGTTGAATCCTATGGGCAAAATTGGTGGCTTCCAACTCGCAACAATCCCCAGTCATTGTTGTGAGCTAAATATTGAACATAATGATTAATCTCTCCTCCATAAAAATATTATTTTATTGCTTAGGACTTGGAAAAGATGGATGGTGGGGAATAATTCCATTGCATAAAAAATATGTGTATTTCTAAAATAAAAAAAAAACATTTTTCATCAAAAAATAATTTTACATGACTGTTAACACGTTATGTTATTTTTAATAAATAAGTAATTTAATAAAAAATAATTTTTAATAAATAAGTGTGAAAATACTGAAACATGTGAATAAAATAATTTTTAATTAAAAATAAATTATGTACTCTTATTTTTTCGTACGTTAATTTGTCTCATTTTGAATCAAATAAGAGTAAAATTTGTGTTGGGAAAAATAAAATATCCTCTTTACCCCACACTACCTTTGAAGAAACAATAATAATCAAGCAACTACAGAGAAAAATAACAAGATAAGGATTTACGTGGAAAACTCCAAAACCAGAGAAAAACCACGGCCGTTGTCAAAAGACAATCGAGAAAAATATTCACTATGTGGAAAATTATTACAACCACACAATATCAAATACAATATTTTTCTCACACTTCAAACCCAAGAAAAATACCTAGAGAGTACCCAGAAAATTTTTCCAAACCCTCACAATTTTCCTTCACTCAAACAAAAGCTTCCACTCTACACATAGAGCTGCTTTGTTTTTTGTTGGTGTTGGTGTTTCTTGCCTCTTCACCGGATGCCTATTTATAGGCAGGCCATCAGCATCTTCGGGAGCACATTCTTGACACCCGTTGGTGGAGTGGTTGTCATTATGCTACCCACTCCTACTCCAACCACAAAAAGACAGCCTTTGTTTGTTTGATTCTTCACAACAATTTGGTGCTCTACAAAGAGGATCTCTCCTCTCCCCATCATTCACCCGTAAAAATATTTATCATATTAATGAAGAATCTCACAAAATATTTTATTAATACACTTTACTTTTCATTTTTGACACTTTCAAGGAGTCCATCTATATATGCCACTTTTTGCTTTTTCAAATTCTTGAGCAATAGACACCCTCACCTACACCATCAATGTTGAATATTTATGGTAGCTAAACTTGAGAAATGATCACTAGACATACAGCAGTTGGAGAGTCACAATCAAAATTTAATGATTACAAAAGAAGAGGATGAATTATTTGCATAAATTCAAGACATGTTAAATTGTCCAAGATACAAATTGCAAGTCTTCCAAAATTATTGAAACCTTTCAAAAGACATGTGCCAAACATGTAGGGGACCCTCATAGTCCCACACCATGTGATTTTACTTTTACAATGGCTTTGGAAGCTTTCAAAGCAGGTTCCCAATAGATGGGAGATGGCAAATGCCTCATCATTAAAGCAAACAACCAAATATTGTTTTGTCTACATTAAAGCTTCGTATCCTCGGCACCCTCACTCCACTTCCACCATCACTATAACTTCTTTTGTGGTGGACTGGTGGGCATGGGTTCTTCTTGTCCACATGAGTTGTTAACTATAACTTAGAAAAGGGTGTGAATTATTTTCATAAATTCCTTTTTCTACTTTTCACTTTTAAGTTTTTCATTAAAAAAGTTACTTTTTACAGAAATTAAATATCTAATCTTATACAAAAACTTCAAAAAGCATTTAAGCATAAATAAATGTCAAGCCTTATCTTAATTAATTAAAGAAGGATAATGTGTAATCAATGTATTAGTCTAACTTATTATGTAATATAAATAAAGGAGATAAGTTATCAAAATTTATATCTACGTTAAGAAAGTGAATGTTCAATTTTCAATGTCATAAAAATAAAAATATGCACATTTGATTTGGAAACAAACGAGTATTATTTAGATTTAAAACAATTTTTACTTTATTAAAATAATGTTATTCAGTAAAGAATCCTTCTAGAAGTTTTGAAAATGTCAAAGCAAATAAAATCATACAAAAATTTGCCAATTAAATTGAAATGACACGGAGACCTTGTGGCCGACGTGAAGCGATCCAAAATCTCCCCTCAGAAAGGACGATGACGAGCTCAACCCTATCGATAATCCTCTAAAAGCCCCAATTAAATTGAAATTGACACAAGCCGCAACCATTTCTCTGCAAATGATCTAATTATCCAGGGTCCTGGGGAACATAATTTGGATATTAGTTTTAAGGTAGCTCCCTTAGAAAGTTGGAATATTCCAAGAAGTCGTGGATCATTAGACTAAAAGTCTAAGGATAGTAGATGTCGTTTAAAGAGGTATTAGTACACTCTTTCCTCTTTAAATGAACAGCGATATATAGAAGGGTATTTTTAGTCATTTCACATGTGGGACCAAGACATAGCTAACGCAGCATTGTCCTTCGGGTCAATATTTTCTTATGGTAATATGAGAAAATATTTAAAATACAAAATACAGTTATTTATATAACAAGGTTGTTTTGGTTATTTTAGTAGCCAAAGCGATGTATCCTTTTGGTCCTTGGAATAGCCCGTAAGTCCTAATTATTTTAGATCAAGCAAATGGTCAAAATGAAAAAAAAGTATTTTATTTTATTCAAAAAATCTAATTTATTTTTGGACTGGAATAAAATAAAAGGAATAAGAGAAATTAAAATTATTATCTAATTTAATTGGTTAATTAATTATTCAGGGTCTAAGCCCAAATTGAATAATTAGAAAAATTAACTTGGACTTAAACTATTTAATAAAAGACTTAATAATTATTTTAGTTCATTTGGGCTATCCAAGTATTTATTGGATTATTTTAATATGCCCAAGAAATAAATAATTAATGATTATTATTTTTGGGCTCACTGGGTCCAAAAAAGAATAATAAATTATTTTAGCCCAATAACCGGACTAAAGGATTTTTTATTATTCACGGTACAGAAGAGTTGGGGATTACCCAAACCTCTTTTGTTGATAACCTCCAAATGTTTGAAATATCAAAACACGGGGGTTGGGTTATCTGGGTTGTGAATAGGAGTCGTGCAGTGAAAAAAAAAAGAGAACTCACGACACTGAGGAAAAAAACCAGAGTTGGTCATCTACTCTCTCTCTCTCTCTCTCTCTCTCTCTCTCATTTTGCTCTATTTTTCCTTTTCCATCTTCTTGTATTTGCTAACTAATAGCAAAGGATCAAGAAGACCAACCCTCGTATAGGTTGTTTCACCGACATAGATAGGTGGAGGAATATTCTGAGAAGCGAAAAGCTTCGCGCACATGCCAAAAAGAAGCCGACGGATCGTTGGTTTCTCGCCTGAATCGTTGTCAAGACAAGTAGCTGCTCCTGTGGTTGGTGCCTCATTTTCTCAGTAAAACCAAAAAAAGACACGTAAAGGTATTGATTTTCACATTCCGCTGTGCCTTGTCTTTATTTTCTGGGTCTTGTTTCATGCGTGCATGGCATCCCTTGTTTTTTGTTCCTGCAAGTATTGACCCCAAGAATAATATTGCTAAAACAATGTCTTCGACCTACAGGTAAAATAACAGAAATACCTCTCTATGTAACACCCATCAATGAGATAGGATAAATATACTAACAACCATCTCAAAGACATCTACCATCCTTAGATCTCTAGTCCGATAATTCATGACTCACTTGAATGTACTTATTTATCATTGCAAGCTACCCAAAACACATTCTAGAGTCACGTTCCCAGGGCCTGGATTATTAGATTATCCTGGATAATCTCAAGGGAAAATTTAACTTCACAAAGTGAAGTATAGAAATTCTGTTGCATGAGTCTATCTTAACTAATTAGAGTAATACACCCAATGCACAAGGTTATTGATCTCACACAAGAAATCTCACCCAACATACATTAAAGTACAAGACCTTATCTTCGCCAGACCACCAACTCATGCTCAAGTATAAAAGTATCCATTCACACTGTAGCAGTAATAGCCTGGTATCTATAATTATAGTACTTTAAGAGAGACTACTACCACAGGTCTAGTTCTACGTATTCGAAATACGTTTATGCCAATTATGTGAGTGAATTACTCACTGATTCAAGGTAAACCATTTCTTATTAGAACTCATGGCATAATAGTCTTACCTTGATGAAATGTCCAATTCCATCAAACGACTAAGAACACAATTTTACTTGTATGACAAGTACTCATGGTTTATACCTTATTGTGAAAAATGACCCAACACATAGATCATTACTTGTTACACTTGACCTTAAATGTACAATAATATAAGAAACAAACTAAATTAAATGAATAAACATTTTATTATAATATATGTACACATAATACATAGTCTTTGTGGGCATACTTTCCAATACTACGTCCACGAAGCGGAACAAAACTTCACTATGACAAAGATAATTTACAAGGCTTTAGGAAAGTGTTCCTTAATCACTAAATACCACTAATACAGAACAAGAGTATTACAAAGAACAAATGCCTCAATGGCTATTCAAACTCTTGTGTTGGCGATCTTGTGTACATTAAATAACTAAACTAATCCTTTATTTATAGGTATATTAAGGAGGTTAGAATTCATAGAAATTTGATGTGGGATTCCTCCATGAAACAGAGTATCAATTAGTGAAAAATCTTTGGTTTCCCAATGTGGGATACAAGGCACCCCCAACACAAAGCATAGCATGTGAACCCCACATGCCCTTCTACATGAAGGACAAATTTGGCAAATCATAACTCTCATATTTTCATTTTGTTTCAGCCTTTTTGGCCTCCATTTATTTAGTTTATGAGCTCTGGGTTTCCTTACTTTCTTCTTTTCCAACCGCATAACTCAGGGCTTTTGACCAAAATATGTCCAAATTTAGTTGACCGACCAAAACAGGTACCAAAATGGAGGTACCTCCTTAGAGGGGGTACCTCGCATTTGGCAAGCACGAGGTGCAATTGCACCTCGCGTCTCCAACTCTCTTTTTGGGTAGAAAAGTGCACTTTTTAAAAAAAAAATTTATATATTTTTAGAAAAAAAATACTTATCCTACTTTTTAAATTTACAAAATTTTATTTGAAAAGAATAATATTCTAAAATAACACACAATACATTCGACTCCAATTATATAAATAATTTATCAATATTAATTATTAATTTTACTTTGATTCTTAATAAAAATATATATTTAAATTTATAATCCCTTTATATTTTAATTCAAGTAATTTATATTTTAATTGAATTCGAATCATAAGTGAAAATTGAAGAAAATATGCAAATAATAATTTATTTTTCAGCGAATAATAGTTGAATATTTTATTAATATTTAGGTAATTTCATTTTAAAAAATGATTTGAAATTAATTAATATTTTAAAGTTAAGTTTAATTTATAATATTTAATTTTATCTTCAAAGATTTACAATAAATTTTTTTAGAGTTTATTATTAATTTATTATGCACAAAGATAATTTATTATTTTATTTGACTTATAGTTTTATTAATAATTTTATCTTAAAAGATTCATAATAAATTTTTTCATTGGGATGCTTAATTGAAATTATTATTTTATCTTCAATTTTTAAAATTTGTAATTTTTATCTTTTCAAATAATTGGGAACTTAAATCTTTTGAAATAGCAATTTTAATTAAATAAAAATTATGCGTTTAAAAATATACAATAAAATAAAATAAGTCTCTTGGCCACAATCAATAGTTCATAGAGAATTTTCTCTATATAAATAATAATTCTTGAAATTTTTGTCTTCAAAATATTATAATTTTTATATTTTTATCTATTTTTTGTTAAATCTATCAATATTGTCTTTTTAAAATTCTGAATTTTATAATTATATCATTTTGTCATTTGATTAACAGTTAGCTTAACTTTGTCCGTTTGAATAGATTTAGTTGTAATTATGAAAAATATTTAAAACAAACAAATTCATAATTTTAACGTTATATTATTTATAACTAAGTCAATTTCAATACTTAGAAACATATTAAAACATGTTATAATAGAACACACAAAATAGAGATACCTTCTTGGATTATATATAGTATGTACATATAAACTATTCTAATTAAAATATAAAGGGATTATAAATTTAGATACATATTTTTTTTATTAAGAATCAAAGTTAAATTAATAATTTGTAATTATAAATTATTTATATAATTAGAGTTGAATGTATTACGTGTTATTTTAGAATATTATTCTTCTTAAATAAAATTTTGTAATATTAAAAATAAGATAAGTATTTTTTAAAAAAATTTTAAAAATGTACGCTTTTCTGCTTGAAAAGAGGATCAAGCAGGTACATGATATCTCGTGTCTATCGGATGCAAGGTCCTACTACACCTCGTGTCTACCAAATGCGAGGTACCCCCTCTAAGGAGGTACCTCCATTTTGGTTCCCATTTTTGGTAGGTAAACTAAATTTTCACCTATTTTGGTCAAAAGCCCCATAACTCATCTCTAGAGCCATTGGGGATTAAAGGCTCCAAAACTTAAAATTCCTCAAGAATCCCATCTTTTTCTACATTTCAACTCCTAAATTTCGTTCAAGAATTAGCCAATTTGTAGATAATTCGAAATCAGTTTTGTTTCAAGAGTCAAATAAAAATGTTTTCATTCAAGAGTAATTAATTTTTTTTTTGTTTCAGGTTTTGCTTCAAAATATGAGTACCATATAATGCATATCAAGAAATGTGCATGAAACTTAAAAAACCTTTGGCCAAAGGGCAACAGTAAAACCTTACAGGACAAAAAAACCTTGAGTATAAACCCATGGAATGCAGTTAGAAAGTCTGCTTCATGAAGGGAATAAGAACAGTATATCATGTCAAAATGAAAGAAAAAAGAGAACATAGTTTACCAATTCCTACTTTGGTTGTTTATTATAATAACTCAAGCTCATAAATTGAAATAATATGTTGTTGTTATGAACTTTTGATAGTGTTAGAATAAAATATACACACTAAGAAATCTCTAATTATTCTTTGCACAAGAATTTCTTCAAATTTCTCTCTTTTTTTCTCTCACAATTTTCTCTAACAATTCTTTCACAAAATGATATCTCTTTCAAGCTTGGGAAGAGCTCTATTTATAGAGTTCTTATTAGTGGAATACATCATCTTCCACTAATATGTATTAGTGGTGTCTCCACTAAGTGGTGGACGTCCATATCATTCATAATTAGTGGAGCTTCCACTAATTCATCATATTTACAACACTCCCCCTTAGATTTCCATTATATAAAGAATATACCTCGTTAAAATCTTACTAGATAAAAACTCAGTGAAAAAAAAATCTAGTGAACGAAAAAGAGTACGTTGTTCTATATGTCTATTTATTACTCCCCCGATAAGATGGTTCTTTTAAATCTTTCAACCGACGCATACCGATTTTATATTTCAACTTCTCAAATGTTGCGATCGGTTAAGTCTTCATGAAAATATCTGCGAGGTTATCACATGACCGAATTTGTAGCACATCAATTTCACCTTTCTTCTGGAGTTCATGAGTAAAGAAGAATTTTGGTGAAATATGTTTTGCCCGATCTCCTTTAATATATCCTCTTCGTAATTGAGCTCTACAAGCTGCATTGTCTTCATAAAGAGGAGTTGGAATATCTCTGATAGATGATAATCCACAACTTTCTCAGATATAATGAATCATTAATCTTAACCATATACATTCTTGACTTGCTTCATGAATGGCAATAATTTCAGTATGATTTGAAGAAGTAGTTGCTTGGAGATATCGAATGACTTGTTTAATTCCATTCCAATGTCGTCGTGATGGTGAAGAACTAAATCTTACTAATAAATTAATAGCAAAGACAATATCAGGTTGTGTATTATTAGCAAAATACATCAATGCACCAATTGTACTGAGATATGGTACTTCAGGACTAAGGAGTTCTTCATCATCTTCTTGAGGTCGGAAAGGATCTTTATTCACATTTAATGACCGGACGATCATTGGAATACTCAATAGATGTGCTTTGTCCATGTAAAATCTTTTTAGAACTTTTGTTGTATATGTTGATTGATGAATAAATGTTCCACTTTCTAGATGTTCAATTTGTAAACCATGGCAAAATTTAGTTTTACCAAAATCTTTGATTTCAAATTCTCTTTTTAAATAATTAATTATTTTATAAGATTAATATCATCAACATATATAGCTAATATCAAAAATTTCAAACCAAAGTTCTTAATAAACACACATGGACATATCTGGTCATTTTTAAATCCCGCTTTCAATAAATATTCACTAAGACGATTGAACCACATGCGCCCAGATTGCTTCAGACCATATAATGATTTTTGCAACTTGATGGAGTAATTTTCACGATGATAATGTTTATATGCTTCGGGCATGCGAAATCCTTCAGGGATTTTTATGTAAACATCATTTTCTAAATTTCTATACAAGTAAGCAGTGACAATATCTAATAGGCGCATATCTATCTTTTCATGTGCCGCAAAACTGATAAGATATCGGAGTGTAGTAGCATCAATAACAAGAGAATAAGTTTCATCATAATCAATACCTAGTCTTTGTGAAAAACCTTGGGCTACTAATGGTGCTTTATATCGTACGATTTCATTATTTTCATTGCGCTTTCGCACAAATATCTATTTGTAACCAATAGGTTTTACACCTTCTGGTGTTCGGACTGCAGGTCCGAAGGCTTCACGTTTTGTCAGTGCATTTAACTCCGATTGAATCGCATCTTTCCATTGTAGCCAATCTTTTCTATGTCGACATTCATCAACTGATATTGGTTCAGGATCATCATTATCCTATGTAACATCAAGAGATATATTGTATGCAAACATATTATCAATAATTGTTTCTATCCGATTCCAACTTCTACCGGAAGTGGTATAATTGATAGAAATTTCAGTGTTACTTTCATTAACTTCTAGTTCTTTATCATCAGTTCTCTCTTAATCTTTATCATTCTTTTCTTCAATATGATCATCTGGATCATTTAATCCTCTTTTCTTTCAAAGATTTTTATCTTTAAAACCAAGAGGTCGGCCACGCTTCTGGCGTGCTTTTGACTCAGCAGCTATAGATATAATATTTTGTTCTGCTGGAACTTCAATTCGAATAGGAGCATTTATAGCTGAAATATGCAATTTTGCAACACTTCTAGAATCAATAAAAGTGTCTGGCATTTGATTTGCAATGCTTTG
This sequence comes from Voacanga thouarsii, assembly GCA_026120185.1. Taxonomy (NCBI): domain Eukaryota; kingdom Viridiplantae; phylum Streptophyta; class Magnoliopsida; order Gentianales; family Apocynaceae; genus Voacanga; species Voacanga thouarsii. Next base: position 12,303 of record JANUWF010000212.1, read on the forward strand.
CAAATGAATTATCTGTTAAACTTCAAGTTCACATGCACTTGTGCGCGGATCAAGATAATTTAATAATATTGTCCAAGCAAGATATTTCTTATGTTGTTTATATTCTCCCCCTAATTTAGGAAATAATGATTCATCAAAATGACAATAAGCAAATCTTGCTGTGAATACATCTCCTGTCAAGGGTTCAACATACTTGATAATAAAGGGAAAATCATATCCAACGTATATCCCCTTTCTTCTTTGAGGACCCATCTTTGTATGTTGGTTTGGTGCAATTGGAACATATACAGTACATCCAAAAATTCTTAAATGAGCAATATTTAGTTCTGAACCAAAAGCCAATTGCAAATGAGAGAATTTATGATAACTAGCTCGGCCTTATACGTATAATTGCTGCAACATATAAAATAGCATATCTCCAGGCAGATGTTGGGAGATTTATTTTCATTAATAATGGTCTAGTAATGAATTGTAATCTTTTAATAAAAGATTCAGCAAGACTATTTTGTGTATGAACATGAGCTATAGGATATTCAACATTAATCCCAATTGACATGTAATATGCATCAAAAGCATGTGATGAAAATTCACCAGCATTATCCAAACGGATATTTTTAATTTGATGGTTAGGAAATTGTGCTCGTAATTTAATTATTGGAGTAAGTAATCTCGCAAACGCCAGGTTGCGAGTAGATAATAAACACACATGTGACCATTGGGATGATGCATCAATTAAGACCATAAAATATCTGAACGGTCCACATGGTGGATGAATAGGTCCACAAATGTCTCCATGAATCCGTTCAAGAAATGTAGGACTTTCAACTCCTACTTTTACTGGTGATTGTTTAATAATTAATTTTCCTAGGGTACATGTAGTACATGAGAATTTTTCTGATATCAATATCTTTTTATTTTTTAATGGATGACCATGTGTATTCTCATTTATTCTTCTCATCATGGTAGATCCCGGATGACCTAACCGATCATGCCAAATGCTAAAAGTAGTAGAATCAGTAAACTTCTGGTTTACGAGATGATGAATTTCAATTGTACGTATTTTTGCAAAATATAGGCCAGTAGAAAAAGACGGTAGTTTTTCTAATACAGATTTCTTACCCAAATTAATTTGAATAATATAAAGATGCTTAATATCATTTTCCTCATTTGTTTCAATATGATACCCATTTCTGCGGATATCTTTAAAACTCAATAAATTTCTTCTAGATTTTGAGAAAAATAGTGCCTTATTAACAGTAATTGTTGTTCCTTCAGGCAACAATATATTAGTTCTTCCGGAGCCTTCAATCACATTTGTACTACCGTTTATCGTATAAATATTTATTTCTCCCATTTTGATATAAGAAAAATATTTCTCATTTTTTAGTATGGTGTGTGCAGTTCCACTATCAATAATACATACATTATTAGTAATAACAGCCATCTGAACAAAAATATGTATATGCAAACGTAAATATTATTAGAATATAATAAAATTCAAAAATATCAGGGTGAGGCATTAGTTCTTCTGGACACTGCCATCACCAATTAAATGGTCTATCCTACCATCTGAGTATTCAAAAAAAATCTGATACATCCATATGAGTAATATTAATATTAAGATCTTCTGGATCAATACCATCATCTTCAACATCATTTACTAGATGTTGAGAAAAATTTGCTTGAACATTTTTATTTTTCTTTTTCAGTGAAGTTTGATATAATTCCACTAAATGCTTGGCCGTACGACAGTTACGTGATCAATGATATTTCATGCCACATCTATAACATGTATCCTCATAATTTTCTTCCATTTCTTTTTCTTTTTCCTTATGATCTTTTTTGTTCCACTTCAGGTGGCCAGTATTTCTCATAACTTGATTATAACTGTGATAAGGGAAATATCGAGCGTGTCCACGACCACGCCTACGGTCCCAACTACGACTATAACAATAACTTCTGCTAGAGCCAACAGCATTCACTTCTGGGAGTGCTGTTGAGCCAGTTGGTCTGGCTTCATGATTTCTCAATAATAACTCATTATTTTTCTCTATAATGAGAAGGGCAGTAATTAAATTTGTAAATTTTGTATACCATTTTTCTCGATATTGTTGCTGCAGGACAATATTCGAGGCATGAAGGGTGGAGAATATTTTCTCTAATATATCTTCATCAGTAACTTTTTCTCTACATAAGTTTAACTAAGATGTAATTTTATACATCGTGAAACTATATTCATTCACAGTTTTAAAATCTTGTAACCTCAGGTGCAACCATTCATACAGTGCAATTGGTAGTACGACCATCTTCAGGTGGTCAAATCTTTCTTTTAAATTTACCCACAGGACATATAGATATTTTTCGGTAAGATATTCCAATTTTAAATTTTCTTTGAGATGACAATAGATAAAAATCAAAGCTTTGGCCTTTTGTTGTGCAGATGCACTATTATTTTCTTGAATAGTTTCACTAAGACCTTCAGCATTTAGATGCATTTCTGCATCGAGAACCCATGACATATAATTCTTTCCAGAAATACCAAGGGTTACAAATTCGAGTTTAGCAAGATTAGTTATAAGGATCAATAAATGTGTACCTGTCTTCTAGCTTTTGTAATGATAGAGACTCATGCTTTAGTCTTCTGACTTTTGTAACGGTAGAGACTCGTGCTGATAATGTGTTATGAACCTTTGATAGTGTTAGAATAAAATCTACACACTAAGAAATCTCTAACTATTCTTTGCACAAGAATTTCTTCAAACTTCTCTCTTTCTTTCTTTCACAATTTTCTCTAACAATTTTTTCACAAAATAATATCTCTTTCAAGCTTGGGAAGAGCTCTATTTATAGAGTTCTTATTAGTTGAATACATCATCTTCCACTAATATGTATTAGTTGTGTTTCCACTAAGTGGTGAACATCTATATCATTCTTAATTAGTGGAACTTTCACTAATTCATCATATTTACAACAGTTGCAAATGGTTTAGAAGAAACATGGCGATTATGTACTTGAAAAAGAAAAAGCTAATCTATGTCCTTTCAAATAATGCAAAGAGTAACATCAAGCACATTATGAAGTCGAACCAACATTTGCAGGTGCAAATTGCGTAATCTCATTCCAAACAATGAAATATTTGCACGAGCTATATTTACACGTTAACGTATATTATACTCAATTATTCAAGGTGACAACTCTCTTCGGTTCATCTGATGTGACACTGATTCAAATTTCCTCAAATGACACGTCACGCTTTAGGCTATATTTTCATGTTTTGATATTTGACAAAAACCATTCTGAGTTCGAGATTGTTGACCTCTTTCTATGTCAAATGATGCATTGCATTTTGCTGGACTGAAAAGAAGTAAGCAGCCGCAGCAGGACATTCCACGATGCAATTTTTCCAATTCGTACCTACTTTTTCCCATTCTGTTGGACGTAATTTTATCTCCACGTCTCAAATATGGAATCCTATGACTGAGTCAGGGGGCAAACGGCCGTAGGCTTCAAGTCCCAAGGACATCAGCCAAAGTGAAATGGCCCGGTGAAAGGAAAAGATTGTATTACTGCACCGCTTGATGCAGCGTTGTACTGAAGTCCATTTATCTTCCCCCAACTACATCTTGGCCTCTGTTCTCCCTCTCCTTTTAAATGAAGATCCAGTCTTTCCTTTTAAACGGCAGCAGCAGAATCATCACCGTGACACCACCGCCAATCCACTGCCAAACTCCAAAAGATCAACACCGCCAATTCCTCAATTCTCTGCCGAAGATTTCCATTTACAACTATTTTCAACAAAGTAATTCTATTTAAATTTGATCAAAATATATGAAATATGCAAATCCTGTTCTTTTATTTTTTTTCCCCAAAAGTCGAATTAGTATCATGTCATAATCCTGATTCTAATCATTGGATCTTGACTTAAGAAGAAGAAGAGAAGGAGAAAAAAAAATGCAAAACCAAAAAGAAGAGAATCAGATTGTAGAAGAGCTAAAACAAAAAGGCAAGGAAGATAAGAGAAAATATGAGAATTTTTAATTTTTTTTAAGTTAAGAAATAAGAAATAAGAAAATATGAGTCTCATTAGTAGGTTTCAAAACATACAGATCATTATTTAAATATCCACGACATATCAAAGAGTTATTCAAAAATATCTCTACTGAAAATTTATAAAATTAAACAGAATATTTTTGTTTGAAAAACAAAGAAACCGAAATCAAATTTCTATAAATGTCGGGAACATAATAACAATCTTTCAAAACCAAATGTTTATTATCAAAATAAAGATAAACATCTCCAACAACTATTGCAGATATCACTGATCCTGTGCCAACCCTTAGAATATGCTCTCTTTCATTGAGATATCTGGTTACTTGGAACCCCTGCAATGAATTGCAAACATGGTTAGTGGCTCCAGAATCTACTATCCAAGTATTTGTAGAATCAACCACTAAACAAGTTTTAATGTAGGATAACTCACCAGTACCTTACTTGCGTTAAGCTAAATAATCTGGGCACTATGTCTTCCAATATCCCTTTTGCTTGCAGTGGAAACATTTGCCTTTGGGCTTTTCATCCACTCTTACTTTCTTAACCTGCTGCTTAGGCCCTTTATTATTATTCTGCTTCCTCTTATTTCCTCCTTTGCCCTTAGGCTTGGAAGAGGAAGATCCAACATGAGTTAGAACAAGAGCGTTGCCACTTCCCAATTTTAGGGTAGCCTCGGCGCTCTTCACCTCCTTCATTAACTCTGTAAGAGATATATTCATCTTGTTCATATTATAATTAACTTTGAACTGTGAAAACATCTCTGGGAGAGTTTCTAGATCCATGTCAACCTGAGTCTCAGGCTTAATTTCAACCCCTAAGACCTCTGCCACGTTAAACTGAGCGATCAATTCTAACATATGATCTCTCACGGGCGTTCCAGGTTTCATGCGCATATTCATTATGCACCTCATTGCTGCTTGACGGGCCTGACGTCCTTTGTGCTCAAACATTTATTGGAGGCATCTCATGATATCTGTAGCGGTTGTCATGTTCTCATGTTTATGGGGCGACACATTTGAGATAGATCCCAAAATATAGCAGCGAGCCATCTCATCAGAACTCAATCACTTATTATAAGCCTCATTTTGTTCGCGCGTGGACTGTTCAGTAGGCTTAGCAGGACACAGTTCAATTAGCACATATTTGAGCTTCTTAGCAGTGAGTACAATTATGAGGTTCCTTTTCCAATCAATAAAATTTTCTCCAACCAGTTGATTCTTTGTTAAAATTTGGAATAAAGTGATAGAAGTCATTTTTTTTAAATTAAATAAAATAAAACATATGAGCTATTTATCATATCATGATGCATGATCAATATAAAATAGTATGATGCATGATCAATATGATAATATTTTAAGTAGTAATAGAAACTACTATCAAAATATGACAACCTAAAACTCTACAGTAACATGTACCTCTATAGGATATAACAATGTAACTTATAGTTAGGTCAAGATCCACAACCTAAAATCCCAAAGTAATATGCACCTCTATAGGAGATAATAATATAACTTATTGTTAGACCTGGATCATCCCACTAAAATAATATATCTTGCATCTAAATGCAATATTAGTTTTAGTGTTATTATTATTTTGGCCATCATAGACATTATTTGGATATTCTATAGGAAGTCCTTATAATGTCTTTGAATTTAAGTGTAACCCCTATATTCAATTTTTTTTTTCATAGAGTTTCCAATCCAATCACATCACCTATAGGGTAATTATAAATTAATTAAACTTAAAAAAATAATTAAAATTTTGATGCCCAATCTAGTAACTAATAAAACATAGCCTTCCTATAGGGAGACCATTTAAAATGACACGAAGCAAATGCCAATTTTACTAATGGGCTTATAGGGGAGGCCTAAAATTAACCATTTCACACTTAATTTTTTTTAAATTTTTTTAATTTAATAAAAATTAATTAATTTATTTATTTATGCATAACTAAATAGTACCTAGAGTGGTGTTAATGCAAACTATATGGCATGTTAACATGAATGATATATAATTCAACCAAATTAAAGAGTAAAAACTATAAAATAAAATTAATTTTATGGCCAACCTAGACTCAAAAATAAAATTACAAAATTATAATTGAAAATTTAATTGGCTAACAAAATAGCTAAGTCTTCAATTTTCTGCCATATAATTTTGTTGGAGCAAATCCTCGACACATGATCTTCACTGGAACAGTGGTTGGTTACCTGAAACTCCTCCTTGACAAATCCCAGATCTGTCACCTTACTCCCCCCCTTTTTTAAATAAGGGGAAGTTTGCATTCTAGTCCAGTGGCTAACTTGGGCTACATTGGCCCAGCAGAGCTGATGGCCCAGTCTGTTGGCCAAGCTGCTGGAGCCACTAGGCTGTAGCTCTAGCCCAGGCCACTGGGCCCAAGCAGCGCTAGCCCACGCTGGCAAGCCACTGGGCTGGGCTTCACCCAAGACTGCTAGGCTGTGGCAACTAGATCTGCTAGCCCCAAGGCTGGGCTAACCCAGTTCCAGTTATGGTCTTCCTCTATAGCAGTTGTAATTCGTCCGCCAAGCTTTCAATAGGATTACATTCCTTTTTCTTTTTTTTTTAACATAAAAATAAAATAAATCAAAAGAAAAATCAAAAGGGAAACATAGAGACATAATCCACCCCTTTTGTTACAAGACTCGATGATACTTATACATATTTACCAAATCAAAAACTATAGCCATAAAATTATTTTGAACAGAATTAATCAAATCATTCACCATGAACATAAATGCATTATTCCTACACCATTCAACTAAATATATGTATAAAAGATTTAATCTTAACACATAAACACATATCAAAACCTATCTCTGATACCAATTGTTAGTTAATAGGATCGACATGCTTATGTGTCAATCAGATTAAATCTCGAGAATACGTGAAATGAACCATACCTTTGTAGACATCGCCTTCACCAATACGATTCTTGAAGTCTTTAGCCTTCTAGTAATGCTTCAGACCCCCAAGTCTTCTTCAATGTAATCTCCTTGGACCAGAAAATTGCTAATCATATTTTGTTTCTCTCTTTGTTGAGGGTGGACTCACACAAAAACTGAGAGAATTACTCAGAGAACAACAATAATATTTCTCACGTATATCAAAAATAGAGTTATATCCCAATATGTATATTAGATTCTATCTCAAAATACGAATCCTGATAGAATAAGAAAAGTATAGTTGGGTACAACTATTTTCACTTATCCTATTCCATCTTAAATACAATTTTTTATTTCTTGCAATTTTTATTAATAAATTATAAATAAATTATAATTTATTATTGTCCCATAATTAGGAGCCACTGAAGGGACCTGACCGGATATAATTAGACTAAGTTCCAATAAATTATTTTATCAATAAAAATAATTTATTAATTATGTTCCACTCTACTAAAGGAACGTAACTGCACTCTTAGTCTAATCGCAATTATTGAAGCCAATAATTATATTCATTAATTGATCAATCCAACACAAAATTGGTTGCTTCCAACTCGCAACAATCCCCAAATCATTGTTGTGAGCTAAATATTGAACATAATGATTAATCTCTCCTTCATAAAAACATTACTATTTTATTGTTTAGGACTTGGAAAAGATGGATGATGGGGTATAATTCCATTGCATAAAAAAGATGTGCATTTCTAAAATAAAAAATATATTTTTTTAATCGAAAAATAAATTTACATGACCGTTAACACGTTATGTTATTTTTAATAAATAATAATTTAATAAAAAGAATAATTTTTAATAAATAAGTGTGAAAATACATGAAACACGTGAATAAAATAATTTTTAATTAAAAACAAATTATGTACTCTTATTTTTTCGTATGTTAATTTGTCTCATTTTGAATCAAATAGGAGCAAAATTTGGTGCTATACAAAAAGGATCTCTCCTCTCCCTATCATTCACCCATAAAAATATTTATCATATCAATAAAGAATCTCACAAAATATTTTTTTAATGCACTTTACTTTTCATTTTTGACACTTTTTTCAAGGAGTCCATCTATATATCCCACATTTTGCTTTTTCAAATTCTTGAGCAATAGACACCCTTACCTCCACCATCAATGTTAAATATTTGTGGTAGCTAAACTTGAGAAATGATCACTAGACATAAAGCAGTTGGAGAGTCACAATCAAAATTTAATGGTTGCAAAAGAAGAGGATGAATTATTTGCATAAATTCAAGACATGTTAAATTGTCCAAGATACAAATTGCAAGTCTTCCAAAATTATTGAAACCTTTCAAAAGACATGTGCCAAACATGTAGGGGACCCTCATAGTCCCACACCATGTGATTTTACAATGGCTTTGGAAGCTTTCAAAGCAGGTTCCCAATAGATGGGAGATGGCAAATGCCTCATCACACTACTACAAAATAAGGCTAATAAAACACTTATTTTGAGGCACATTATGATTTTAATAAGGCACAAAATTAAGTGCCTTATTAGGTGAAATAAAACTACGTAGTTTTAAAAACAAATGCAAAGAAACTCAAAAATTGGGAGGAAAAACAATGGTGCACGTGATGAAAACAACAATGGTTTACCAATCCATTTGGCGCCACACCAGAAGGCTGAGAGAAAAAAAGTGAGGGAAGAAATGAAAATTAGAGAAATAAACAAAAAAGAAAAAACAAAGTCTTCAGTGTTGCTCGACGAACAGAGATCCATCTTCTCCACTCTCCTCCACCTCTGGTTTTGAGAGAAAAATCAGAGAATCTTCAATGTGTTCGAACAGCCCCATCTCCTCCACACCATTCCACCTCCGGTTGGCAAGAGAAAAATCAGAGAATCTTCAGTGTTGCTCGTACAAACCCATCCCCTCCACTCCATTCCACCTCTGATTGATCAGAGAAAAATCAAATGGATTGTAAAATATGGCAAATGCGTGGATGATTCATTGTAGTAGAGTTGACGGGCTACAAAATTGCAATCTTTGCTAGGAAAACACATTCGACAGTTGTGTTCAGGTATGACTTCAGATTTTGCTTTGTTTTGTGTTTCGATTTTGCACAGATGGTTTTAAATGGGTTTTTGTCACTACAAATTTTTGAACTTTTCTTCGTTGTTGAATGAATCTGATATTTCGTTTGAGCTTGTATTGCAGCTAAAACTTTTGAGTTTGTGTTTTTTCCCCCTCTAATTTTAGCTCAATATGACTGATTTTTCATGGGTTTTAGCCACAGAATGTTTTAGACTAAAAATTTTGCTTACATAGGGATATCTTAATAGCAAAATTGGCACCAAGATTATTCTAATACATGTCCCATTGAACAAGAAAGCCATATAACTCATGAGCCAAAATATATTAGAGATCAGGTTAAACTTGGATCCAGTGTTACATCAACTTGTTCTAAATCCGGTACATGAAATACATTTCAATCACTCATTTCTTCATTCTAGTGTAGGACTTGCTTTGTTGTGTTAATTCATCTTGCTAAGTAACTCATTGATGTCATCCTTACAGTTTTCAGAGTCCCCTCCATCGTTGTACCATTTCTTCTTGCCCTGCAATGCCTTTTCTGGCTTGTTGAGTGCAAAAGGGCAAAGAAAACTGGTTACCTCCTTGAAATGATGGACCAAAGTCGTGATCTCATTTACAATATCTTCTAAACATATTATATTGTGTTCACCCAATGCCTGACATGAGAATTAGCAGAACATGTTATTCCGCCACAAACATAAACCAGAACACATAAAACAACAAGTGAGGTATGTCAAATACCTGTTCAATAATATTATTTTCTATTAAAGGAACTCTCTACTTGTCAATTTTTCCTACACCTTTCTTGTAAATCAAGTCCCTTATACTCTTAACAATGGGGTACCAAGGGATAAAAGTATAGTATTCAGCTAATGATAAAAGTATAGTATTTG
>JANUWF010000213.1:0-46348 GCA_026120185.1 Voacanga thouarsii
GAAAATAATTCCATTCACGTGTTTCATGTATTTTCACACTTGTTTGTTAAAAATAACATAATGTGTTAAGTGCTAGCAATCATTTAAATTTACTGTTAATTTTAAAAAAACGTTATTTTATTTTTAGAAATGCGCATCTTTTTTATTATACCCTACCATCCATCTTTTTTAAGTCCTAAGCAATAAAATAATCTTTTTATCAAGGAAAGATTAATCACTACGTTCCATATTTAGCACACATCAATGATTTGGGGGTTGTTGAGACATAGTGATTCAACCAACCAACCCATGCAAAGACAGCGAATGGTGTGCCCACAGTTCTTGAACTCTGTGAGGTTTCGAATCCCAACAATTGCAGTGTGGGATTTATATTTTTTTTTGTGGAGAGTGAGTCTTTATGGGTACTGAGTTCTGTCTCTTCTACTTGCTGAGTTATCGTGATTAAACTCTCCATATACTATGGGACTAGGGTGTGGGACCTGTGGGTGAGAAATTTCACCTTTTGCAGCCAGAGAGATTTTACCTTTTGTAGCCAAGACTCTGTGATACAAAGGACAAATTATGAATTTTTTTTAAACTAAAATTTTGAATCTTTTTGCAGAAAAGCCTACCTTTTGTATTTTTAATACTATATTTTAAAAAAAAATCGTAACATTATTTTGTATATTTTTATAACTTTAATCCTTAAATTCAATGTTTTGATTTCGTTTGTAATGTTTTTCTAGTGTGGTTGATCCAGAGTGGACTTTAGGCACTCATTGTTTTAGTGAGCATTTTTTTTTTCAATTTTGTAAAATCATACGTACAATAATAATTATTTTTTAAACGCCATTAATAAATAAGATTTTTATTTATTTATCCACTATATAAAATTTTAAGGTAATAATTATATTTATTAAATGACATTTACACGAATTAAATACAATATTAGTTGTAAAGTCTATTTAAACTTTTACAAATCCATCTCACACATTAATGATTAAAAACGGGATGCATTTTTGTTCCTCTCATTTCTATTGTTTCCATTAGAAGTTTTCGGGGTACACATAAACCTCTTAATCACAAGTCATAGTGTTATAGTTAGAATTTCATTATAGGAAGAGAAGTAAATTTGAAAGAAAATTTTTTTCATTATACTTTATTTTTTTTATAAATAATAGTCATTTAAAATTATTTTTACCTGTATTTTATAAATTTATTTTTTCTATGAATTTTTATTGCCTCTAAATAGAACATTTGTGAAGTAATATATATTGGGGATAATGCTTCCTTACGAGTAGATATGCCGATTAACTCTCCCACTTATATCAGATAAATTCACAATTTTAACTCAATTTTAACTACGATGATAGTCGAATAGAAATTTGATCACATAACTATTTACTCATCGTACAAGTATATAAAGAGTTGTAATCAATTGAGTAGATCTAGGACTACGCAAGTTGTGCCACGGTGATTTCATGACCTAGATAAAAAAACGTAAAAATTTGATGTGTAAAAAAGTGATCGCGTATAAAAAAAAAAAAAAATTAGTTGAACGACGTCATTTTGATATTTATATAATTGTGTAAAATGTTTTTAAAATCATATAAATTACTTATGAAATCATTTGAATTATTTAAATTACTACACACATTCCGTACCTCAACTTGCATAGAAGCGGATCCCAATTAAGCTATACTCGGGGTGAGGTAAGTATACTAAAAAGCTCGGTCCTATTCTTTTTTTTTTTTTTTTTTGCTAGATAAAGATTCAACCCTGTATTTCAGAAAAAATGGAAGAGGAAGTGATCCCCTCCTCACTCAATACAGGACTTGATTGAGGGAGTGAAGTGGTTCCCCCATGATCACATAAAATAGCCGGGGGAAGGAGGGATGGGGGTAAATAACCAAAATAATTGTGAAGTTTTGCCCATTTGGCAATTTCGTGTGCATATACATTCCCCGATCAGGGGACATAAACATATTTCCAATTATCTCTTTTTCTGAGTATAGACTTTACGGCATCTGTGGATCCTTTCCCAAGCCATTCCTCAGCCGAATGAATATCAGTAATTGCCCTTATAACATTTAGAGTGTCGCATTCCAAGATGACTTTAGATATGTCAGCCACATTGGCGATTAACGCAGCATTAAGAGCAGCAAGAGCTTCAGCAGCAAAAGCATCCCCAGCAAAATCTTTCCTAGTCCAAACCCGAAGGAGTTGTCCCGTATGATCGCGAAAAACACAGGCAGAAATTGCAATTCCATTTTGAAAAGCCGTGTCAAAATTTACTTTGACATAAGAGGAAGGCGAAGCCTGCTAAGAGTGGGGAAGATTAAGAGTTTGCCTCTTCCAGTGTCGGGTAAGCCTAGATTCCCAATAAACCTTCGCTGTCCTACTAATATAACTAGATAGCACATCCCATTATTGAGTATCTTCCCTTGCATGCAATTGATTTCTATATCTTCATACATTTTCCATCAACACCACATCATAGTTAAGAAATTCTCGTTTTGTTTCACTTGGAAAAGGGAATGCGTTATCCAAATTCAATAACTCCTTTATCCAGTCTTCAACTTTCTAGGTGGAGAATTTGTCTATTTTAAAATGCCATTTAGAATGCCACCATAGACATTTGATAAGGGGACAGAGAAGAAATATATGCTCTAAACTTTCTGTAGTAGAATGACAGATGCAACAGGATTGGTCTATTAAGTCCAACACCCGGACCAACTTAGATTTTGTAGGCAGTAACTGGGAAACAACACGCTATAAGAAATGCTTGTGACGACTATGTAGGTGGGAAGACCACAGAGATTCCCACGGTGTGCTGGGGAGAGGAGGAGTAGATGATAGAAGGATCGTGTGTGGTAAGGAGGGGTTAGTATTATACCTCATCTGATGAATACTTCTGTAGGCGAACTTAATAGAAAATGTCCCTGACTTGGAGGGAGCCCACACCAATGAGTCGTGTTCCCCAATCTAGGGAATAGGAATTTTCAGAATCTTCTGAGCAATAGGTGGTGGAAACAAATTAGAGATGAGATTATAATCCCATAAATGTTGATCAGGGAGCATGAGGTCTTGAACTGAACTCACATGTTGCTGGTCTATAGGAACAGCGGGAAGACGATAAGTAGTAATACCTGGGATCCACGGATCTACCCTAATGTTCACTTGCGAATTATGACCAATGCGATAACATAGTCCAGCTTCCAATACTTTCTTCGTTTTCCATATACCTTTCCAAATCCAGGACAACCCACTGGGACAGCTGTCTATGTCCAATAGTTTTCTACCACGAAGGTATTTGGATCGGATTAGATTAACCCAAGGTCGATGATCTTCAATATATAGTTGCCAGGAAAGTTTTGTGATCAAAGCTAAGTTATTTTCCGAAGATTTCCGAAATCTCATTTCTCATTTGTCTCTAGGTGCACAGATGTCTTCCCAAGATTTGAGATATAAGTGCCTACTACAGTCTTCTTTAAAACCCCACCAACAATCACGCATTAGAGTATCTAATTTATTACAGATGGAAGAGGGAAGAATAAAACATTACATGACATGAATTGGAAATGATTGGGCAACATGCTTTATTAGCACAGATCGACCAGCCTGTGACAGAGAGTTTATTTTCCAACCACTGATCTTTTGTCGGAGTCCTTCCACCATTCCTTGAAATGCCACAGACTTTGAAGATTTCTTACAGAAAGGTGCCCCCAGATAAGAACTATTGTGAGCACACTCAGACATGTGAAATATAGAGCGGATGGAATATTTAAGGGAAGACCGCATATTTCTGCTGAAATGTATTGTAGATTTATCAAAATTAATAGAAAACCCAGACTATCTGCAATATGTTTTCAATAGATTTTGAACGACCTATGTCTCAAAAATAGACGCTCTACAAAAAAGAAGCAAGTTGTCCACATACATAAGATGGGAGATGTAAGGGCAGGTTCGTCCAATTTTAACACCATAGAACAATTGATTTGACTCCGCCGCAGTGAGCATTCTAGAGAGCAGATCGAAGTACAGTAAAATAGTGATGGAGATAACGGATCCCCTTGTCGAAGACCTCTGAAACTTCTAAAGAATCCAAAAGGAGAACCATTAATGAAAACTGAAAAGGATATAGTAGATATACACTCTAAAATGAGGTTGGTGAATCAATCTGTAAAACCATGATATCGCAGAATCTTGATGAGGATAGAGTATTCCACTTTATCATAAGCCTTTTTCATATCAATCTAAAGAGCCATCAGACCCAAACTTCCTCTCTTGGTGTTTAGATGATGCATTATTTCATGACACATTATCACATTGTCAGTCATACCACGGAAGGAATAAAAGTACCTTGAGAAGGGTCTACAAGACTGTCCAGTGAAGGTTTAATCCTATCCACCAAAATTTTTGAGATAACTTTATATACAACATTACACAAAGTAATAGGCCAGAAATGATCAACTTTGAAAGCAGAAGCCTTTTTAGGAACAAGAGCGGTGAAAGTATGATTTAAAGAGTTAATTAATTTCCCGGGAACAAGAGCGATGAAAGCCCTTTCTGTATTAGAGGTATTTAGTGGTTAAGGAACACTTTCCTAAAGCCTTGTAAATTATCTTCGTCATAGTGAAGTTTTGTTTCACCTTGTGGACGTAGTATTTGAAAGTATGCCCACAAAGACTATGTATTATGTGTACATATATTGCAATAAAATATTTATTCATTCAATTTAGTTTGTCTCTTATATTATTGTACATTTAAGGTCAAGTGTAACAGGTAATGATCTATGTGTTGGGTCAATTTTCACAGTAAGGTATAAACCAAGAGTACTTGTTATTCTACAATCTTAAAGGGTCTAATGTGTTTAGCTCTATCTATTACCCTTTCTATTCTACCATAAGTAACTATATTCAACTTCTCCTTTTCTGTTATTTTTGAAGTTGTGGAAATATCTCAAATTTTTCTTCTTTCTTTTTCAATTCCTCATCCATAAAGGCTCTCATTTCTTTCATTTGTTCAGCTTGTTGACCCAGAAACACAATTAGCAAACTTTAGGGATAATAAGATTCAACCAATTGCCCCTAAATACTTGTATAATTACAGCCCCAGTAAGAATCATAGACTGGTAAATTTGTACAGGGAACATTTAATATCTAGTCCGTATTCTTAGTCGTTTGATGGAATTGGACATTTCATCAAGGTAAGACTATTATGCCATGAGTTCCAATAATGAATGGTTTACCTTGAATCAGTGAGTAGTTCACTTACATAATTGGCATAAACGTATTTCGAATACGTAAAACTAGACCTGTGGTAGTAGTCTCTCTTAAAGTACTATAATTATAAAGACCAGACTATTACTGCTACAACGTGAATGGATACTTTCATACTTGAGTATGAGTTGGTGATCTGGCGAAGATAAGGTCATGTACTTTGATGTATGTTGGGTGAGATTTCTTTTGTGAGATCAATAACCTTGTGCATTGGGTGTATTACTCTAATTGGTTAAGATGGACTCATGCACCAGAGTTTCTATACTTCATTTTGTGAGGTTAAATCTTCCCTTGTGATTATCCAGGATAATCTAATAATCCAGGCCCTAGGAACGTGACTCTAGAATGTGTTTTGGGTAGATTCTAACGATAAACAAGTACATTCAAGTGAGTCATGGATTATCGGACTAGAGATCTAAGGATGGTAGATGTCTTTGAGATATGTGTTAGTATATTTATCCTATCTCATTGATGAGTGTTACATAGAGAGGTATTTCCGTCATTTTACCTGTAGATCGAAGACATTGTTTTAGCAATATTATTCTCGGGGTCAATACTTGCAGGAAGAAAAAACAAGGGATGCCATGCAAGCATGAAACAAGACCCATAAAATAAAGACACGGCACAGCAGAAGGTGAAAATTAATACCTTTGCGTGTCTTTTTTTGGTTTTACTGAGAAAATGAGGCACCAACCATAGGAGCAGCTACTTGTCTCGACGACAATTCAGGAGAGAAACCAACGATCTGTCGGCTTCTTCTTGGCATGTGCGTGAAGCTTTTCGCTTCTCAAAATATTCCTCCACCTATCTATATTGGTGAAACAACCTAGATAAGGGTTGGTCATTCTTGATCCTTTGCTATTAGTTAGCAAAGATAAGAAGATGGAAAAGGAAAAATAGAGCAAAACGAGAGAGAAAGAGAGAACAGAGGACCAACTCTGGTTTTTTTCCTCAATGTCGTGAATTCTCTTTTTTTTCCACTGCACGACTTCTATTCACAACCCAGATAACCCAACCCCGGTGTTTTGATATTTCAAACAATTGGAGGTTATCAACGGAAGAGATTTGGATAATCTCCAACTCTTCTGTACCGTGAATAATAAAAAAATCCTTTAGTCTGGTTATTGGGTCAAAATAATTTATTATTCTTTTTTGGACCTAATGAGCCCAAAAATAATAACTATTATTTATTTATTTCCTGGACCTATTAAAATAATCCAATAAATAATTAATGAGCCCAAATGAACTAAAATAATTTATAAGTCTTTTATTAACTAGTTTAAGTTCAGGTTAATTTTTTTAATTATTCAATCTGGGCTTAGGCTCTGAATCATTAATTAACCAATCAAATTAGATAATCAATTTAATTTCTCTTATTTTTTTAATTTTATTCTCGTCCAAAAATAAATTAGATTTTCTTGAATAAAATAAAAGTCTTTTTTTCATTTTGACCATTTCCTCGAACTAAAATAATTAGGACTTACGGGCTATTCCAAGGACCAAAAAGATACATCGCCTTAGCTACTAAAATGATCAAAATAACCTTGTTATACAAATAGCTCTATTTTGCATTTTAAATATTTTTTAATATTACCATAAGGAAATATTGTCCCCATGGACAATGCTGCGTTAGTTATGTCTTGGTCCTATATATGAAATGACTAAAAATACCCCTCTACACATCGTCGTTCATTTAAAGAGGAAAGAGTGTACTAATACCTCTTTAAACGACATCTACTATCCTTAAGCTTTTAGTCTAATAATCCACGACTTCTTGGAATATTTCAACTTTTAAGGGAGCTACCCTAAAACTAATATCCAAGTCATATTTTCCAGGACCCTAGATAATTAGATCATTCACAGGTAAATGGATGCGGCTTGTGTCAATTTCAATTTAATTGGGGCTTTTAGATGATTATCGATAGGGTTGAGCTCGACATCATCCTTTCTGAGGGGAGATTTTGGATCACTTCACGTCGGCCATAAGGTCTTGGTGTCATTTCCATTGGAATCCCTGTTGACAATTGAGTCGGCGCATAAGAAAGGTGCTGGAAGCATAAAGAACGATCGAGACTCTCCAGGCCAGAGGCTTGGTGTTAAAATTTTCGGCGATCAAGTAGCTTAGCCCGACGCCATTATTATCTGTCAACGCGGTACCAAGGTTTTAACTTCTGGTTCCTACTCTTTGATTTTGGCCTTAATTTTGTTTTGGTTGAACATTTAACTTGTTATTAGGAACTATTATTTGGGCCGATGATTAAGATAAAATGCTTCTTGCACGCACTTTGTAGATACATATATGGCTTATAACCTTGTAGCTTTATTATTTTTTTTTAAAAAGGGGAAAATTGATAGACCTAACATTGCATATGATGCCTGCAGTTGCATATTGATTCCCTTCTTTTTTGTGGAATTCTTGATAGATGTTCTGAAACTTTTTTGCTCTTGTTAATTTCGTCCCTAGGCATCTGATTTCCAAATTTGGAAAATAGATATGCATATTCCTTATCTTTGGATGGATTTTTATGCATAAGTGCATATCTTTTTAACTGCTGCAGTATGTTTATTTTGACGGCTGCAGATGTTACACTGCAGTTAATGGGTACTTGACTGGTGAAAATTACACTGATCAGTCTTATGGTAATCCAAAAACCTTGTAAGTGCAGTACAAAACTAAGTTTCCAGCTAGAATATGCAATAATCCATTGACATCTACCGAATGATATTCGTCATTGCTCATTCAAGAGGAATAAAGAATCTGCTTCTCTCTCTTTCTATCTTTGTGAACGTAATTACTTGCTGTCTACTGAACCAACTGTTGGTTCCTTGAAGTATGATTTTCAAATTCATATCTTTGTCCAAAATATTCTTTATTAACGAAAGAAAAGGCCTTTTTTGTACGTAAGGATTGGAGTTCTCTTCAATGAATATATTTGTTTGGTTGATTGAGGGCTGCCATAAACTTACTCTCTTTCTCATTAACTAAAGTCGCAATTACTTGATGCAGTGTAGTGATCCAGGTTATAGGGTATTGTTTGGGGGGAAAGCAAAAAGGGGAAGAGGGAATTGATTAATCATTGAGATGAATGGAGGGCTGTATTTCTTTGTTGGTGAAATTGGTTTCTTAATTGTCACATGTGTTTAGGATACAAAAGTTTTGGATTCAGTAAAATTTATTTTGTATACTAGGGGAAGTGCTTGAGGTTAACAGTGTCTTATCAAAGAATAAGGGTTTCAAAGTAATGTCTTTACTTTTTCCTGTCTATTTATGATAGTAACTGGTGCATTAGATGAAAGGGCTAGTTCTTGAGATCTGATTAGCTCTTTATTGTGAGTACTTGAGATATGAACACAGGAAAAAGGAGCTTAGCAATTGCAGAAGAGTGTTGTGACACATTCTGTTGTGTTGCTATACTGGCATTGTAATGGATGAATGAAACACCAGTAGGTACAAATGGCCGCTAAAACTGGTCAGTGCATTTTTTTAGACTTTGTTGGTGACAGGAGATTGTGTGAGATTCCTTTGTTTACTTACTATTTAGTGTGCATTCTTCTACTGCTTTGGGTGTAGACATTAATTTGTTTTTTTTTTTTTGAATTGCTTATTGTTCTGTCATGAACCACAATGACTCTTTTAGTAATATCAATTGGTATGTTTGTTAGCATGCACTGCTTTCACAAGACAAATTGAATTTTTACTTACCTTGTTGGCCTTGCTCCGTGAATAATTTTAGTTCTATCCAGGGAAAATTGTTGGACTTGCAGGGATCATACAATCTTCTCCTTGATTGATGGACTCGTCAAATTTGAGAAGTTCGGGCCTGATAGGAAGAAGGTAGTACTCCATTGTTTGCTTTTTCAAGTATGTCTGGTAATAGCATATTCGAATTCTCTTTCACACACAGGTAAGCATTTATTCGCGTATTCCACAACCTAAAAATCCAAACAGCTATAGAGCACGAAGAAGAGAGTCTTTTAGATTACAGCGTTAACGCAGAAAGGCACGAAGGGAAGCCAATCTTCTTCAGCCACAGTTAGTACTTGCTTTAGGTATTGAAGCTTTAGATGGGCAACCAGAATGCTGATCAAAACTTTCTGAATTCAGCAATAGGTGTTCTTCGAACTCACAATCATTGATAAGGCATGTAGAAGCCTCAGTTTCTAATCTTTGTTTTTTTTACTTCCACTGGTCAATTATGTAAAACATGACTTGCAATCTTCCAGTTTCGTCATACCACTAACTTATACTCAAGTTGTAGAGTACAAGGCCACGCTGTAGCAGTAGTAGTTTGGGTTTCTATCACATAGTACTTTTAGAAACTACTACTATATGACATGTTTTACGTATTCAAAATACGCTTATGTTATGAAATGAGTAGACTACTCATTGGCCAAAGGTAAGTCATTCCCTATTTGAAATTCATAATAGAATAACCTTGCCATGATGAGATTTCCATTCTCATCATCCGTTTAAGAATAATAGTTTATGTGTTAAGTATCCTATGGTTCATACCTTACTGTGAAAGACCTCCATTCACATGAACTATTTACTTAAATACAATGGGTCTTTTCCAATAAAATCGTGTACAAATATAAAGAAAATTTCACAAATAAATTCTGGGAAGAATATTCTTATTAATACAAGTAAAAAATACATTAGAAACTTAGTCTAATAGAGCATACATTGCCAAAATCCTAATTAAAATAACATTTCTTCAAGAGTGTGTTTCACAAAATAGGAAAGTCATTGTTATAATTTTATTGGAAATGTGATACACAAATTAATTTGACTAATTAATCTACTACATATAATACATATATACATAGGATGAACAATTACTTACATATAAATTACTTACCACAACCAAATCAAATAATTAACTTAATACTCTAACTTACCTTAATTGAATTCACATAAATAGGACATAAGATAGCTACATATAATGCATTTAATTTATGAAGCAAGCTCAAATGGTCACATAATTTAGCTTCCAAACCCTTTGATTAAATGAGGTGTCACAAAAACATACTTTCAGAGACAAACACATTCCTAGCCAATTATTAAGTTGGCGAGGAAATAAAAGGGTCTTTGGCTAGGAAGTTAAGCCTTTTGTGACAAGAAATTTCCTAGCCAAAGATATACTCTTGGACGCACTTTTGCTGATATAAATGGGTTTTGGCTAAGAATTTAAGCTTTCACTGACAAAAAATTTTCTAACCAAAACATACTTTTAGAGACAACATATTCCTAGCCAATTATGGGTGAGGAAATAACAGGGTTTTTGGCTAGTGTTTTTTTCGTGACAAAAAAATTTCCTAGCCAAAGACATACTTTCAGAGACAAAACATTCTGCTTCTACGAGGAAGTTTATTGTTGCGTGACAAATATTTCCTATACACCTTTCATTTAAATTCCTCGCCAATAAGTTCCAATGAGTTTTGGTGAGAAATTATCTGCCTTCCATGACAAAAGTATTTCCTTACCAATGAAGATGAAAAAATTAGCATTCCGCAAAGAAAACTTTCCGCGTTATAACACCACAACAAGAATATTATCTTTTGTGAGGAATTTACTAACAAATTTTTCTCGCTAAAGAGAGATTGAGTCTTTGGTAGGAATTGATGCTTTGGTGACAAAAATTTTCCTAGCCAAAAGAATGATTTAGAGACTAATTTTTTCCTCGCTAATGATTATTGACAAAAATATAGTTCTTTGGCAAGAAAATATTTCCTTGTAGATAGCTATTATCTATGACGAAATGTAAAACATTTCTCACTAAAACATATTGCATTGTGACTTTAATGAGTCTTCGGCAAGGAATTTATGGTATTCCTGACAAATATTTTTCTCGCCAAAAACAAATTCCTCCCAAATTACAAAAAATTTTATTTTTTAGTGAGAAAGTTTTCCTCGCAAATAACTTTTATCTGTGACAAAATGAAACTTTTCTCGTGAAAATATTAGATCAGTTGTGACAAAATTGAATTTTTTCTAATTGTGACAATTTTTTCTAGCTAAAGGCATCAACTATAGCAAGGAAGACATCTTCCTCGCTGAAAGTTTGATTACTTGTGACAAAATAAGAATTTTTGTTGCCCAGACTCATTGGCGACGGCACTTCAGCAATGACTAGGCAATAAAGCTATTTTTCTCGCTGAACACCTTTCAACTAGGAAAAATATACCTTTAGCTAGGAATTCATTTTGTCACTAATGTACATTTTTATTGTAGTTATTAATGATCATGGAGCAGATGAAAACTACCACAATCACCATATTCTCCATAGAAACGTGACTTGGAAAATTGGGAACCAAAGAATTTTGACTATAAAAGCTAGAAGACGAACAAAAACGAAGGGGACATCATGAAATCATCTCAAGAGCATATTCTATTTCGTAATTTTGTTTGAAAACTTGTTTTTACTACTTTTTTTTATAGCTTTCCTTTAAGTTCATGTATTTTTATAACTTTCAATCAATTCTAGCTAAATCTTTCTTTCAAATTACAGAGTATTTATGCCCTCAGGGTTATTACTTTGATATCCAGTTCATTGCTTCCAATTCCACCAGATTATTACATTCATTTCACAACTTAAGCTTGCTTGGAGGCTTTTTGGAGTGCTCCAACGAACTTTCTTGTTTGATTCTTAGCTTCTTGCGTGATTTTTCCGACATATTGCATAGTAAAAGTAATAAGGAGGCTGAAACATTCGACTGGCCAAGGCTATATTTGGTAGTCCAGTCACACTTAAGCTAGTTCGACCAGTCACTGACTTAACGACTAGACGGTAAAATTCAGAGTCAACAGTAATAATTCCCACACTCAAAATCACATACAAGTTTTTGGCATCATTATTAAGGAATAAAGATAATATCATGAAAATTTGGATTTGTTGATTTAGCCATATAAATATTTGTGAATATTACTAATTCTTTTACATAAATACTTGTTGTTCTATCTGTGCATACTACTAACCTTTAATTGTATATATAAATTTCTTCTTCTTTTTTTACCTTATTTGTACATGGTTTTAATTCTTTATTTTTATTCATTGAGATCAATAAATTGTATTGAGTTCTAATGTGTTGTATCATTATATTTGTTGTATTATTATTATTTTTGATATTGTTGTATGTTGCTATATTGGAAAATTGTATATATAGTGGATTCATTGGATTTAAATTTTGTTCTTGTATATAGCTTCGTTGTCGTGGATTATTTTTGTTGTCATTGGAGAATGTTGTATGTTGTTGTTGTGTTGGTATTTGTAGGATGATGGTGTGGTTGTAGACGACAACTCATTGAGGAAATCTTGTTGGATAATTTTTGCTTTGAGGATGTGAATGTAGTTGTAATGGTATTGGTTATTCTGAGGATTTAGTTGATGTTCTATATTTGGTTGGGAAATCATTGTTGTTGTTGTGGAAATTTTCTTTTAGCCTTGTGATGGTAGTATTGGTTGTTGATATTGTAATATACTTGGTGAAGGCTAAGACCTTAATTGTTGTAGTGGTGAATGTGTTGAGGAGTTTGATGGCTTGTATAGTTGATGTTATAATTTTTGAATTTTTGTTGTTGGAATGAAGATTTTGTTAAGTTTGTGGAGACTTTTGTGTAGTAGTTGTTGTAAGTGTAGAGGCTAATTTTTTATTTGTTGGAGACATCGTTTTGATTTTTGAAGCTTGCGACATTGATTAGTGAGTGCAGGTATAGGAAGGCTGGTATAGGAGAAGGAGAGAAAAGAAGCTAGCGCAGGTATAGGAGTAGGAGGATGTTTTTGTAGAAATATTTTGAATTTCTTTCCAATAATCTTTTGAGCCACCTATTCATTGTATTCACTTTAATAATCATGTTTTTTTTAGTGGTATAATAAGTAGGTTGAGAATAAAATGATTGTTCTTAATAGTGATTGAGAGCTTAGTAAGTGGATCCTTATTATTTTGGTCATTTGTATAATAAAATGTACAAATTTATTTGGTCATTCATTTTGTTGTACTATAGTAGGGATCTTAGTGTTGTTCTTGATGCTAATATTAATTTTGATTTTGTTCCTAATAGTTGATCTTATTGTCTGATTATAATATTGATGCATATATGTGTTGTTGTTGCTTGTATCATTATTATTACTTTTTGGGCCATTGTGTATTTTTGTATTTATTTTGTAGGAATAGAACATAAACGGCATCGTTTACCTCATATAAAACGGTGCTGGTCATTTGCAGAGTTGAGATACTGAGAATAAATGGCTCCGACTATTACCTTTTGACCGGCACCGTTTAATATGGTTAGCACCAATTTTTTGGACAATGCACTACAAGATACCCGAAGAGTATTGCTTATCATATACTCCCTATTTTGTTTTTTTGTATTATGTAAATATATTTTTATTATATACTTTAGACAATAAGGACATTGTCCCATTTAAGTGTGGGAGAGGTTGAATAATTTTTCCTCTACAAATTTTTATTAATTATTTTGAGAATTTTCTTGTTTTTGGGCTAACATTTTTGTTTTGTTTTGTTATTGTATTCGGGCTAAAAATTTTTAGATTTTTTCACATTTTGGGCTAACTTTCAAGACTTTTTGATATAATGTATTGATATGTGCCAGTTTGGTGGAGTTGTTATTTATCTTTTTGCTTGGGAATTCTACTTAATTCTTTTCTTAGAAAATTGATTTTATGTAAACTTATTTATTAGGTATGACATAGGCTAATATATTGAGAAGTAAGTTAAGCTTATTTATGCGTTCAAAAATGTTGTAAAACTTAATTCTTTGAGAATGGATGAGGATGGTGTGATGAAATATAGAGCGTGGATTAGTTTCATGACAATTCTCATTCATTCATTCATTTATTTTGTATTTTGTATTACACAAATCTTTAATTGTATATTGTATACTCTCCATTGTAAAGGTAAATATGAGCAAGAGATAAGTTGCTCAATACATCTATCGAAGTGAGGAGAAAAAAGGCTTTAGGAATGAAATTTTTTTTTCCTTTGACGAAAAATAATGTGTGATAGGAAAAAAAGAAGAAGAAAAAAAGAGAATAAAAGCAAGAAAAGAAAAGGTAAAGAGTAAAAATGCAAAGGATGCATAAAGAACATTCAAGTCAAAATCATTATAAATTTATTCATCTGTAGAAAATATGAAAAATGAAAGGCTCCTACTTTGTTACTCCAAGTTGAAATGTATTGTTGTGATATTGTATCAAAGTTGAAATGCATTGTTGTAATGTGATGTTTGTACTTTTTGTAAGCTATGAGATTAAAGTTAGCTGGTCAACCCTGTTTTATATAAATCATATTGTTTATACTCTTGACCTAAGGAGTGGTGTGAATCACAATGACTTGGATAGTCTTGGTTGTGTCATATTTAATATATGGATTCGCATAGGATTGGCTTGATTAAATTCTAAGGCAATGGTGGAAAAATATCTCCAACATATTAACTTTATTTGTATATATGTTGACTTGTTCTTATTAATTTTCCCAATATGCTATGTTTAAAATCATTCATGTTTCTTGCAAAATGATTTTGCTTATTTGAAAATAATTATATCTTGCTTGTACATTGTTTGTTCATTTGGGATTATTATTATTATTATTATTATTATTATTATTATTATTATTATTATTATTATTATTATTATTATTATTATTATTATTATTATTATTATTATTATTATTATTATTATTATTATTTTGTTTGAGGAGAGGCAAATGTTCAAGTGTGGCAGAGTATTAACTACTCAAGTTCTTCACCCTTAACATTCTTTTCCAAGTCAACTAAGAAACAACCAATATTAAATTAACTAGATAAAACCACTCCTAATCACTTTTTCAAGTTAATTGGAAGGAACAAATAACCAATTGCAACATCAAGTGAAAGTAAGTAATAAAAAAAATAATCGATTGATTAAATAACTAAAATCAATATAAAATCATGAATCCAAAAAATATAAATACAATTAAAACATTGACCTCATCATTGTTTAAAAAAAAGAAAATAAAAGAAAAAGATAAAACTCATAGACAAACCTTCTTCTTCTTCTATGAAGGCTCATCCCAAAGCAATGCTCCTTGATTGACAAACTCTTCCTTGAATGATTAATTTCTGAAATTCATATGTTTTTCATATTTTTCCATACTTAGATAGATGTTTGTAGGAATTTCCAAGAAGTTCTGATATATCAAAAAGTCAATTTCCATAAGATCTTCATAGTAATTTTCAAATTTTGAGCAAAGAAGGATTCTCCGCTTCCATTGAACAGTATAGACCTAGTGCCGGTTCACTTTCACTAGCTAGTACCGGCTCAGCTCTAGTCCCTATCGAAATTGCTCTATTTTCCCCCATTTTCCACTGTTAAACCACAACCAGGTCAGACATTTGAGTAGGCACTGGTTCACTAGTTGAACAGGTCTGTTTTAGCTTCTTTTTCATCCAAATTCAAGAAAAACATTCCTACAACAATAAAAAATTTCTACAGAAGAAATTCATCAAAACATCTTAAAATATAACACACAAAATAACTCAAATTCATCTCAAATAACTAAGAAAATATCCGTACATTTTAGCCCTATCATGAATCAGCTGACCTACAAATTACTGGTGCTTAGTGAGATGAGATTGATGTGCTACACTGCGTTAAATAGATTAACCACCATGCATATATTCTGGCTGGACAATCCACTTTTGGTGTAAATGTTGTTTCAAATGATTATGCTATATAGTATTAGACTCGCACATGATGATTGATTAGCACTCCGATCATACAATAACCGAACTTCATGGACTACCAATCTAGTAGTGTAGTAGCTGAAGTATATGTAAGTAAATTTTTCCCTCATTCATATAAGTATATATAGAATTTTGATTTATATATATATATATATATATATATATATTTGTTGACATTCCTAAAAATGCATATGCAGGTCAATGCACTGCACTAGATCTTGCATATAGGCAATGAAATATCTCAAAATGGTGATGCATCATTGAGATAGGCAATCAGAAGAATCTCAAATATTACCAAGCATACATTGACGACTGGTAGCAGAGCAGATAATATAAATCACATACCATACAAGCCTTCTAGACGATCATATATTTCTGATCCAATACCACTAATTCCACATGAAATCTCTCAACAAGTACCTCCAATTCAATAGGGCGGTAGATGGGCACGTCAGCGTACTATAGCTGATAAAGTTCCTCAACAAGATTACTACTTACTTGTGTATAGAGGAGAAGATGATTATAAGCAAGGTAATCCTGTAGTGGTTGAAGATAGGAATGCTGATTTTGTTACTCTGCAGTACCTAGTTTTTGATGGGAATAGCTTTTCTTATTTCACAAAGTCACCGCCATTTTTCTCTTTTATTTCCCTTTTCCTTTTTTTTTTATTTTGTTCCTTGAGACGGCTACTATGTTTTTAAAAGAAACTTTGTCGTCTCAATTACCCTGGTGGGCTAGGAGTTTTTCTAATTAGTCCAAAACTAATTAAATAGTTCTCTTGTTAATCAATTGATCCACTTAGACACAATATAAAATTATCCAAGACAATTAATAAACTAATTAAATTAAATTGCTCTATTGGTCATTTCTAGCATATATAATTACGAAGCTATACCGAGTAAAAGTTATAAAAATTTTAAATTAAACTAAACTGAATTTTAAGTGGACGAATCTAAAACTCTATTTGATTCGAAAAATTTCTCAAATTTTTTTGGTTCTAAAAATAAAATTTAAAATATTGAACTATTTTTTAATAATTAATATAAAAATTGAAATTTTATTTGCATCAATTTATATTTTTTAAACCAAATAATAAACAATTATAAATCTAATTTTTCTTTAAGCCTGGAATTCGAATTTATTCAAACTCAAAAATTAATCATGTAAATTAATAACGTCAAATAAATCCCTCCTAAAATTTTACTACCGTTCCCTTCATTTTATTTTCATTGCCTCATTTGTCGCCAGAAAAGCTCTTAGAAATTTGATTTTCTATTTAAAGTGAGTGTTCTACCATTTTTCTTCTCAATCCTCACACCAGATACACACGTTTGCTAGCTCCAAGTTCCCTATCTTCACCTTCAAAACAAAAGCCACACGATTCTGTTAATTACTTCTCTACAAAGTCTATATTCAATGTCTTCAACCTTGTTAATTTGCATTCAATACCCCTTAGATGACTCACACACAAAAGTCCCCCCCCCTCTCTCTCTCTCTCCTCTACACATACAGAGAATAGCCTCATTTTCAAGCAATCAGCCAATAGTCTTTAGAAAATACCAACAAAAACTACTTTTTCAATGTTCAGCATGCTACCGCCATCTCTCTCTTTGATTTTCATTTTTGTTTAAAAGGGTATTTCTTATTATGGCATTTTGTGCTCATTTATAGTATGCTTTCATATCTAACCTCAATCAGAAGATAAGTAAAATGTTTTAGTGAATGAGTTTGGTTTCTCTATTTAATTAGCTTTGATCTGTAATAGGAAAAGAAATGTGAAGAATTATAAGGATTTGCAATTATTTTAGGTTTTAGGAAATTTCGCTAATTTTATTTTGACATTTATTATTTTATTTTGAAGTTTGGTTGCTAATTCACAGTTTCTTTGTGAATACATGCCTATTTTCTGAATTTTTTTGTGCATAATATCATAACCCACTGCAGATAGTTTGCTAGTACATATATATGTGTGTGTTTGGTAGTGCAGTATATGTCTCCAAATAAATTGCAGAGGTTTATATTTTTTCTAAAACCTTTAGTCATTTTATCCATCCTTATTTTTCAAATTTGTTTATTTTCTTTCTAGCCAACTTTTGTACCTTGTTGTAATTTGCAGATGGAATTTCCTTTTCTTGTCAAAAAATAATATTTTGTGTATATTTTGTGCTACCACATGAGATCAGATGAGAAGTAAAGAAATGAAATGAATGAGCGTTTTGATTGTTGCTATGTATAAAGCATTATTTGAGTAATTGTAATTTTTTACCAATACAATTGGTGTATTCTTCCCAAATTTTTGTTCATTTGTGGCCTAATTTCTCAGTAACAAAAAATGGCGACAAAAAGTTTCTCGCAAAAAATTTGCATTAAATAAGTTTTGGCGAGGAAGTTTAAGCCTTCGGTGACAATAATTTCCTACTGAAAGATCTGTCTTTGGTGGAAAAAAATTCTAGAAAACATTCCATTGGTGATTGGTGATAAAAAAACTAAGAAAATAACTCAAATTTTAGCCCTATCATGAATCAGCTGAACTGCAAACTATTGGTGCTTGCTGAGATGAGATTGATGTGCTACACTGTGCTAAATAGATTAACCACCATGCATACATTCTGGCTGGACAATCCACTTTTGGTGTAAATGTTGTTTCAAATAATTATGCTATGTAGTATTAGACTCGCATATGATGATTGATTAGCATTCCGATCATACAATAACCGAACTTTGTGGACTACCAATCTAGTAGTGTAGTAGCTGAAGTATATGTAAGTAAATTTTTTCCTCATTCATATAAGTATATATAGAATTTTAATTTATATATATTTTTATTGACATTCTTAAAAATGCATATGTAGGTCAATGCACTGCACCGCACCAGATTTTGCATATAGGCAATGAAATGTCTAAAAATGGTGATGCATCATTGAGACAAACAGTCAGAAGAATCTCATATATTACCAAGCATACATTGACGACTGGTAGCAGAGCAGATCATATAAATCGCATACCATGCAAGCTCTCCAGACAATCATATATTTCTGATCCAATACTACTGATTGCACAAGAAATCTCTCAACAAGTACCACCAATTCAATAGGGCGATAGACGGGCACGTAGTGACATTAGCAAGAATCCTCTCTTAGATATTACCAGGACTTTGAGTTTTGCTGAGCTTAATGCCACGTGACATTGGCAAGAATCCTCTCTTAGAGCCTTGCATACTGAACTTTTTTAGTACTTTGTCAACGTATGTACTTTGACTTAGTCTAATTAGCTTTCTAGATCTATCTCTATAGATCCATACACCTAAAATATTGGAAGCTTCACCTAAGTCTTTCATTGAGAAACAATTTTCCAACCATGTCTTTACACTTTGTAGAGTTGGGATGTCGTTTCCAATAAGTAAGATGTCATCAACATAAAGTACCAAAAGACTATTGCATTCCCACTAATTTTCTTATAGACACAAGGCTCATTTTCATTTTTGATAAAGTTAAATTCTTTAATTACTTCATCAAACGAAGATTCCAGCTTTGAGATGCTTGCTTCAATCCATAAATGGATCTTTGAAGCTTGTACACTTTATTAGAATTCAAAGGATCATCAAAACCCTTAGGTTATGTCATATACACATCATCGAGTAAGTTTCCATTAAGGAACATGATTTTGACATCCATTTGCCAAATCTCATAATAATAATATGCTGCTATGGCAATTAGAATTCTAACAGAGTTATGCATTACAACTGGTGAAAAGGATTCATCATAGTCTATACTATGAGTTTGTCTATAATCTTTTGCTACCAGTCGTGCTTTGTAAGTATGCACATTTCCCTTCATGTCTGTTTTCTTTTTGAAAATCCATTTATACCCAATGGTTTTTGAACCTTCAGGTGGATTAACCAAAGTCCAGACTTGGTTATCATACATGGATTGCATCTCAGACTTCATGGCTTCTAACCATTTTCCAAAGTCAGAACTCTTAATGGCTTCTTGATAGGAAGTGGGCTCATTATTACCATAAGCTCCACATTATTTTCATCAGTGATGAGGAATCCATATCTCTCAGGTTGTTGATGAACTCTCTTAGATCTTCAAGGTCCTTGTTCTATAGAAGTAGGTTCATCTTAAACTTGTGAGCCATCTAATCGAGATCCATTATTTGGTTCAGATACTAATTGTGGCTCTTGAATCTCATCAAGATGTATTTTACTCCCACTGATTCTTTTGGAAATAAATTCCTTTTCAAGAAAGAATCCATTTTAACCAACAATTACTCTATTTTCTTTTAGGAGATAAAATTGGTATCCTTTAATTTCTTTAGGATACCCCACAAATATGCATTTATCCGATTTGGGTGCAAGTTTATCAGATAATAAATGCTTTACATAAACTTCACAACCCCAAATCTTGAGAAATAACAAACTAGGTTGTCTCCCAGTCTATATCACATATGGCATTTTCTGAACTGATTTAGATGGAACTCAATTTAGTATGAATGCAGCAGTCTCTAGGGCATAACCCCAAAAAGAGATTGGAAGATCAATTTGACTCATCATTGGTCGAACCATATCTAATAAAGTCCGATTTCTCCGTTTAGATACACCATTCCATTGAGGTATTCCAGGTGGAGTTAATTGGGAGATAATTCCACAATTCTTAAGATGCTCGTCAAACTCGTAACTTAAGTATTCACCACCTTGATCTGATCGAATTGTTTTGATACTTTTGCCAAGCTGATTTTGTATTTCATTTTGAAATTCTTTGAATTTCTAGAACGATTCAGATTTGTGTTTCATCATATACAGGTAGCTATAACTACTGAAATCATCCGTAAATGTAATAAAATACTGAAATCCTCCTCTAGCATGTGTATTCATTGATCCACATACATCAGTATGTATTAGGCCCAATAAATCAGTTACCCTTTCATTTTGTCTCTTAAAAGGCGCTTTAGTCATTTTGCCTAATAAACAAGAATCACATGTTTCGTAAGATTCTAAATCAAATGAATTTAGAAGCCTATCATTATAAAGCCTTGTTATGCATTTCTCATTTATATGGTCCAAACGACAATGCCAGAAGTAAGTCTAATTTAAATCATTGGATTTCAATCTCTTAGTATTAATGTTATAGATAGACTTGTTCAAAGATCCACGAAGATTGAGAATATAGAGCCCATTTGATAATGAGGCCTCTCCATAAAAAATGCCATTTTTATTAATGGAGCAAATGTTATTCTTAATAACAAATTCAAAACCTTCTAAATCTAAACAAGAAACTGAAATAATATTCCTACTCATAGCAGGAACATAAAAACAATCATTCAGTTCTAATACAAGTCCACTGGACAAAATTAATTCAAAAGTTCCTATAGCTAATGCAGCAACTTTTACTCTATTCGCAACTTGTAGGTCCATCTTGCCAAGGATCTACTCCTTTTTAGACCTTACATATTTTTACAAATGTGAGATCCACAACCGGTATCCAATACCTATGAATCAAAAGTAGATAAATTAATTTCTATAACATATAAACCTAAAGCGGTAATCTCACTGTCCTTCTTCTTCTTTGCTTCTAAATAGAGCTTACAATTTCTTAACCAATGTCCTTGTTCTTCACAATGGTGGCAAGCTCCCTCCTTTGGTATCTTAGTCTTAGGTTTGGGCTTGAACTTGGACTTAGCCTTGTTCTTGAACTTACTGGCCATGACTTTGCCCTTTTGGTTGTTCCTTTTTTCTTTCCCTTTTTGAACCATTAGAACACTAGGAGTATTCTTTTTAATGTTCAGTTCAGCTTGTTTTAGCATCCCACGCAATTCAATAATGGATTTCTCCGTATTATGCATGTTAAAATTCATGACAAACTGATCATACTTAGGAGGTAATGAGCCCAAGATCAAATCTGTAGCCATGTCATGATTAACAGGAGCACCAAGCTTTTCAAGATGATCAAGATAGCCCTCCATTTGAAGGACATGAGCACTTACTGAGGTGTCAAAAACCATCTTACATGCATTTAACGCCTTATGAGTTTCAAATCTCTCCTGTCGTGCTTGCTCTTGGAACATTTCCTTGAGATGCACAATCATGTCATATGCCTCTGCTTCTTCAAACTATTTTTGAAGTTCAGAGTTCATGGTTGCTAGCATAAGGCAAGTAACATCGTTGGAGTCATCTTTGTACTTACTATAAGCATCTTTTTTAGCTTTTAGGGGGTTATTTACTGGAGCAGAGGGAATAGAATTTTCAAGAAAATAGAGCTTTTTTTCTTGCTTAAGAATAATTCTTAGGTTGCGTGCCCAATCAAAAAAATTAGTCCTACTAAGCTTGTCTTTCTCGAGCACAGATCGCAATGAGTTATTCCAACTGTTTGTTGCCATTATCTATATACAAAATATGCAAAGTAATTAATTTTGAGGCCTTAATGAAAAACTCTCACTAAAAGCATTTAAACTTTTGAAACTTCAACATTTTGATGTTTCTTAGTGGGTAAATTTTTTTTTGTTTATAAATATTTTATTTTAATCATAAGTAAGCTTTGGCTTTAATCTTATAATTAAATAAAACTCAAATTTTAAATGAGATAGGCATCAAATGTCCCAACTAAAATCTCATATAATGCCCTAGGCCCAAAACCATTTTAATAGCCCAGTTAAGTCAAATTATATCAAACATATCCAAAACTATTTTCCATCTTGTCTCACTTAGATAATCAAAAGCATCCTACTTTGGCAGGAATGACCATATGATGATCCAAGTAATAATAAGTGTTTGATTTTGGAAGGCATTTAACACTTAATTTTTTTAAAAATAAAAATTTGATTGTAGTAAGCATGAAATAAACATATCAAATATGCATGCAAGATATAAATAAAAGTGACATAGCATGGCCCATAACCTATGTTGATCATCATGAGCAAAGTGAAGATCAAGGTGATCAATCTAGGTATATGAACTTCTTGAGCGTTCTCTAATGCCTTGAGCATACTCCTCCTTGGTTGTAAATGTAGGCCGCCATCTTCTTTTACATTAGATAGTAAAATTAAAATAATTCCTATTCTAGGAAAGCAATACAATTTTACAACAATGAAAAATGATATGTAGGTCGTATTTAAAAATTACAACTCAAAACAACCAGAATGTAACCTGCCAATCACATTGGGCTAAAACGGGCCATGTTATACACTATTCAGAATAATCCACAACTACAACAAAAAAACACTAACGAATAACATACAACGAACAGTTAGTTGGGGGTCCAAGAGGTAGCACCCCTGGCGGAGGTCCCGCTGGCCAGTCAGCGGGCAGGGATCAAGAGGGCAGCGTCCCCTGCGGAGTTCTCTGGGGGCAGTGCCCCGAGAAGGAAAAATGATTTTTCCTTCTCTCATTGAATTAGTTTCATCTTCTGATTTCTGAATATTAATTAAATTAACATTCTGACCCCTTAGTAACCATTGTCATGAATTTTCATGTTACAGACAATCTACGTTCCCTTTTAACCATATTGATATAGATAACAAATTATCATGACAGATTAATACAAACAATTTGCAACATAAAACGACGGATAGCATGCTTATGATACCATATCATATTAAAACATGCCAGTTTACAGATAATCTGTAAATCATCTTGTCTCTATTCAAACAACTAAGACGCACAGATTAAACCTAATTCAGGCATTCCAGATGCTAAGTATTCTAAAAATTATAATCATGTGAACATGTTGATATACACCGTTTAAATTTACATATATCATACATATATTCAACAATATGATTAACACAGATAAATCAACCTAATCGTTTAGCAAGTTGCTCTGATACCACTATTAGGATTCATGGACTCCTAAAAGCGAAAAATATCCACGAATCCCTTCCAAGGACCTAAGTAAATGATTAAGAAGATCTAAGGATTACAGAATTAATTTTGTTCGACGTAATCAAGATCCTTCGATTTTGATTTTGTTGTCATACGTGCAACCCGAACGATCAGCAGACATTATAGTGTGCGAACGCCCTTTATCGAATACACACGGCTATCTAACTCGTTACCTCGAGAGTGCTAGCGCCTAGGGTTTGAGAGATTTGATTTTTTTCTGGTGAATGGAGGCATGAATATTTTTTAACAGAACAGCTCCCTTGAGAAGACGGCTACTCCAAGAGTTCTATCGCCTAGGGTTTGAGAGGCTTGATTTTTTTCCTGGTGAATGGAGGCACGAATATTGTTTAATAGAACAGCTCCCTTGAGAAGACAGCTAGGATTTTCTTAAAACCTATCCGAACCTCTTGGAGTCTAACTCTGATAAAATCTGGTAGTATGCCCAAATCACATTTAAATGCCCCACAAGTTATAAGCGGTTTCTAGCAAAACATTATAACTATCCAAGTTAAATAAAGATCAGTAATCTCTTTGAACCAAACTATAATTTTATATTTAGTCCTTATATCACACGATATCCAGATTAAGCATAAGGCATGGAGCATGTCATCCTTATTAAGCTTAATCAATTATTTTTTGATCTCATA
Source organism: Voacanga thouarsii (assembly GCA_026120185.1). Classification (NCBI taxonomy): domain Eukaryota; kingdom Viridiplantae; phylum Streptophyta; class Magnoliopsida; order Gentianales; family Apocynaceae; genus Voacanga; species Voacanga thouarsii. The sequence continues at coordinate 24,529 of JANUWF010000213.1, forward strand.
GTAGATTGTTCAAATAAATGATATCAATATCTTAGATTGATATTTGGGTATGGCCATACATTTTAATAGTCTAACTTATCAATGGGCCCGTGGATATCTCTCCCATAATTGAGAGGGACAAATTCCTTAACTATCAATCATATTCCTTTTCTTGGTTTATTCTATATCCAACAGTAGTCTAATTTATTATTTGGTCAAAGACAACTTTAGACAACGTCAAAATATAGAATTGATTAAGTAGGAAACTATAAAGAATTCAGGTCGAAGGACTTTTAATATCATTATGGCTAGAAAGTACTTATGACATGTTCCATAAAGTTCTCTCACAGTGGGTCATGTCTAATGCAATGTTCTCTAATATTTATTTATGTTTTGACTTGATATTACATATATCCATGACCAGTAAAACATAGCCATCAAGTCATAAGCATACTAATATTAATTTATTATTGTTTCACTGATAATAATTGATCAGGGATAGTTTAAGAATAGTTATTGTATTGATTGTAGGGTTTTACTATCAAGTCACATACTTGATAACCACAAAACTAAATGTACTATTCATAGAAAGAAATGCCTTGTATTATTACATAATACATAACGACAATAGTAAAAGTACAAATTGATTCTAGGACATATCCCTAATAGTTTTAATAAATAAAATAACATTTCTAATTATATTAACATCATCAACATATTTATATCCTTCCTTAACATTGATAAGGCCTAAATTAGTCATATATTTCTTAGTTATTTGAGGCTATTTTGTGATACATTTTGTGAAATAACTGGTCATATTCCTTCATATATGATATTTTACCCTTGAAAAAATATTTTATGCATTATTTTAGATTTTAGAGGTAAAATAAGGCAAAACCGTTGCTGAACAGAGGAGAGGCGGTGCCGACTAAGACAGCATAGACGGCGCCAACTGCAGTCTAGAATACTTAGTGCAAAAATTAGCAAACAGATAGAGGGATAGAACACAATCGGCGCCGGCCCTAGGCAGGACAGGCGGCACCGGCTGTGCACTGGAATCAAGGCGGTGCCTCTATTTTCGTACACGTTTTTTTGGCAATTTCTAGAGTTTTAGTATTTTCCTACTTCTATTCGGCCAGGAACCCTAGAGGGACGAACTTAGGCACTTCTAAAGCCTATAAATAGAGGGAAACACAAGCCAAAATGGGAGAATTTGGAGAGCAAAATAGGAAATTACACAAAAATCAAGGAGGAATTCTTCAAATCAAGGAGGATTATGCAAGAGAGCCTACGAAGGAAGAAGAAGGAGGCTTATCTACGAGTACTTTCTTTTAACTTTGTTTTCTTTTCTTGAACAATGATGTATTAATTGTTTTATTATAATTTGACATTGTTTAGGTATTCATAATTTTTAGAATTAATTTGATCGTTTGATTAATTGATTGTTATTCTTGGTATTTAATTACTTATGTTGATTACGAGATTAATTTATTGTTTCTTTCTATTAACTTGCATGGAAAAGGGATTGATGGTGGTCTCAATTCATTAATTCCATATTTGTTGTCTATTATCTTGCTTGAAAAAGGGGTTAATTGCTAAGAATTAGGTCATTAAAGGTTAATTGATGTTTGCTGGGATATAGATTCATTGGTTAATTTCATGTTTTAAATTTGTCAGGATATGGAGATTTAATCAAGGATTGTGTTTAATGCATCTTTTAGGTGAATTAGTTGAGATAGGATATGTGATGCTAATTTGTCTAGAAGATAGTGATTTCATGGAATGAAAAAGAAGTGAATCTATCTTAATCCTTCATGAAGCCAAGAGAATGATTAGTTATGATAATGAATGGGTACTTTAAAATTATGTTTGTCAAAATAATGGTTTGTGTTACATAATTCTTCATCCTTGACATGTATATTATTTTATTTTATTTTATTTTCCTTTTTATTCTTTTTCACTTTGTTGAGTCGGTTAAATAATAAAAGAAAAGAGATTAATGCATACTTATTTCTTGAGGATTGATACTCGTTTTAAATCCTATACTATGCTTAATAATGAGTACGCTTGCTCATATGTGTAATTTGGGGTTAACGTTTTAATTTAAACTTGATTGGGAATGTGCTTATTTTTATATGATTTTTTATACCAAAATTCGTACACATCAAGTTTTTGGCACTGTTGCCAGAAAACAATATCATGAAAGCTTGGATTTTGTTGATTTAACCATGTAAATATGTAAATATGTAAAATTGTACAATTGTTCTTTTTCCAAAAAAGTGCAATCTTTTGTATCTTATATATCTTTGTAATCTAATTTACTAACTTTGACTGATGTTTAATTGACTAATTTATTCTTTAATTTTGTTTGAATTGTAAATTCCATTATCTAACTTTCTTCTTGTCTTTTTCCATGATATTTTCATTTATTTTCTAGTTATTTCTTGTACTTTTCTTTTTCGTACTATTTTCTTTACTTTTTGCTTATTTTTCTTTTCTAGTTTTTATGCTTTGGTGTGTTTCTTTTGTGTATTTTTCTTTCTAGGTACTTCAACAATGCTCATTTCTACTAGAATTCAACTCTTTTGTAGGAGAATGCACAATGCAATGTAAGTATTTTCTTTCTTCTCTTTTTCCCTTTATTTTTGGTCTCATGGCAATATTTCCTTGCTCTATTTGTTTGGCCATTAAGGATAATATCCAGTTTATGTGTGGGGGAGTGGTTAGAATTAGAATTCTTCTATGCTTCATCCTTCTTGAAGTTCTTTGAACTTTTTGAACAAATTTTTAAAATTTTTAAAATTTTTTTGAGCTTTCAAGATGTATTTTTAATGCATGTCTTTGTACTAGATCATAGAGCATATGTTCTATATCAGTTGTGGCTTATGTATGACTTTTTGCACTCACTTGGACTAAGTAGTTCTTGATCAAATGCTTTACAGTGTTCTTAATCCTGTTTTTCTGCTAAAATTCATTGAGCATTCTATAACTTACTTGAATACCTCTCGAGGCGAAATAAGAAAGACATTTATGATTTAACTTAGGGATGACGGTAATAGGTCTTCTTTAGATAGTTTGAGCTTTTCAAGCCTACCTATTTTATATTATTCCTAGTGCCTATTTTGAGCCTAAATGGTTAATTTCTTTCTTAAACCCGTTATCATACTTTGTCTATTACTTCTTTCTGAGAGTTTGATTTATCTTTCAAATCTTTGATTGCTCTTGATGGATAAAAGTACAAGTAGAAGAATTATGAGGGAGAATACGTGTGTAAATGTCATGACTTGTTACTTTCAGTCATGCATCATGTGTTGAGTTGAAGTTGAGAAAGGAGAAAGGAGGGAGAAAAAGAAAGATTGAAAAAAAAAAAAAGCTACTAGAAAATGTTGAAAGAAAAAAAACTGAGAAACAAACAAAAGAAGCATTTGAAAAGTAGAGAAAAAGAAAAGAATAGCTGAAGGAGAAAAAAAAAAGAAAAGAAAAGAAGAGCATAGGAAGAATGTTAGTTGAATTGGAAGAAGAATTGTTGAAATTTTGATGATCTTGTGCAATATGATTGACAAGTTTAGAACTATTGGTGGAAAGAATGCAAGATTTGCTTGAATTATAATATGATTGCTATACAAGGTTATGGGTTTTTGATTAGTTTTGAGATAGGAGAACAGGAAAAGTTTGGAATCTATTGGTACATTTTGTTTATCCGTTTCTTGCAAACTCTCATCTTCTTTGATATTTGATTTCCCTATATCCTTCGTTTAACAGTTACATTACAAACCCTTTAGCCTTACATTACAAGCTTAAAAGTCCTACTTGACCTAAGTAGAATCATGATATGTCTCGGATCAGTGGAGAGAGTGTATGAAAAGTAAGCTTATGGCATGCATATTCTTTTTGAACTAAATTCTTTCCAATGGTTCGAGAATGATGTTTAGTATTGGGATGGTTCTACTGGTCATTCTTTACTTACACAAGTCTTGCATTTGTTATGAAAGGTATAGTAGCATATGTTTTGTTGTCTTGAATAGAGAAAGTATTGAAAATATTATTTTGAAATTGAGTGAGTGATTTTGTTTAAAATTATGTTTTTCTACTTGTCTTTGATACTTTGCTTGAGGATAAGCAAAGAGCTAAGTGTGGAGGAATGTGATAGGGTCTAAATTAGTCATAAATTTCCTAGTTATTTGAGGCTATTTTGTGAAATAACTTGTCATATTTCTTCATATTTGAGATTTTACTCTTGGAAATGTATTTTGTGCATTATTTTAGATTTTAGGGGTAAAATAAGGCAAAACTATCGTTGAACAGAGGAGAGGTAGCACTGGCCAGGACAGTAGAGGCGGCGCCGGCTGCAGTCTGGAATACTTGGCGCAAAAATTGAGAAAAATCAAAGAACGAATAGAAGGACAGACCACAACCGGCACTGGCCCTAGGCAGGACAGGCAGTGCCGGCTATGCACTGGAATTAAGGCGGTGCCTCGATTTTCGTACTCATTTTTTGGCAATTTTCAGAGTTTTAGTATTTTTCTACTTCCATTCGGCCAGAAACCCTAGAAAAACGAACTTAGGCACTTCTAAAGCCTATAAATAGAGGAAAAACAAAAGCTAAAAGGGAGAATTCGGAGAGCAAAATAGGAAATTACTCAAAATCAAGGAGGAATTTTTCAAATCACTGAGGATTATGCAAGAGAGTCTATGAAGGAAGAAGAATGAGGCTTGTCTATGAGTGCTTTCTTTTAACTTTGTTTTCTTTTCTTAAACAATGATGTATTAATTATTTTATTATAATTTGACATTGTTTAGGTATTCATGATTTTTAGAGTTAATTTGATCGTTTGATTAATTGATTGTTATTCTTGGTATTTAATTACTTATGCTGATTATGAGATTAATTTATTGTTTTTTTCTATTAGCTTGCTTGGAAAAGGGGTTGATGGTGGTCTCAACTCATTAATTCTATATTTGTTGTCTTTTAGCTTGCTTGGAAAATGGGTTAATTGCTAAGAACTAAGTAATTAAAAGTTAATTGATGTTTATCAGGATATGGATTCATTAGTTAATTTTATGTTTTAAATTTGCCAGGATATGGAGATTTAATCAAGAATTGTGTTTAATACATTTTTTGGGTGAATTAGTTAAGACAGGATATGTAATGCTAATTTGTCTCGAAGATAGTGATTTCATAGATTGGAAAACGAAGTGAATCTATCTTAATCCTCCATGAAGTCAAGAGAATGATTAGTTATGATAATGATTGGGTACTTTAAGGTCATGTTTGTCAAAATAATGGTTTGAGTTACATAATTCTTCATCATTGACATGTATATATTCTTTTATTTTATTTTATTTTCCTTTTTATTCTTTTTCACTTTGTTGAGTCGGTTAAACAATGAAAGAAAATGAATTAATGCATACTTGTTCCTTGAGGATTGATACTCGTTTTAAAGTCTATGCTATGCTTAATGATGAGCATGCTTGCTCATATGTGTAATTTGGGGTTAACGTTTTAATTTAAACTTGATTGGGAATGTACTTATTTTTATACGATTTTTTATACTCAAATTCGTACACATCAAACACACAAATTAAGTATATGACAAGCACACCTATTATGAAATAAAATACTATCTAACAGAGGATTCATAGTATTTTTTTCAAAATTGCTATGTCAGAATCATTATTTGAAACATTATCTAAAGAAATAGAAATAATTTTATTTAAAATCCTATATTCACGACATGTTTGAGTAATTATTCTAGCTATGCTATTAACTACATGAGGATATTCAAATAATTTAAAACAAATAGTTCTTTTTTGTACTAACCAATCATGATCTATCTAATGACATGTAATGCACAAATAAGACTCATTAGTCATTGCAGTCCAATCATCACAAATAAGAGCAAATTTTCAATTACAAGAATCAAACATAGTAATTAGATATTCTTTCATTTTTTATATATCTTTATTATATCATTTTTAACGTTGTTCTAGGAATCCTTTTCCATACTGGTTGACAATTATTTTGCATATATTGTTCTTAATGTGAATTTTCTGCAAAATTAAAAAGTAATTTAGTTTGAACAATCATTTTAGCAAATCCACTTCTATTTTTTCTATAATCATATTGAAAATTACCAATAATTTAACCTGTTGTAGTACGTATTTATTGTTGTTTAAGTAGATTTTCTAACCAATCATTATATGACCTTTTTATATGTCTAACTAATGTTCCTGTCCCTTATCCCTTCTTATATGCATATACTACCCTACAAATTTTACATGTTCCCTATCATTATCATTATTCTTTTCAAAAAGATTCCAAACTATAGATATTTTTGCTTTAGCTATAACATCCGTTGTTTCAACATCATCCTTACCTATATTAGATTCGTTAGGATTAATAGTTGGAGTTGGTTGTGATTGTGAAACATTAACGCTAGGGCCTTCATCTTTATTACCTATTTAATTATTTATTAAATTCAAAGTTGGATCTATATTAAAATCAAAATGTGCAGATGATTGTGATGAAGAAAAATGATTATATTGATTTGGATATATTATTTCTAAAACAAATAAGCAATCAAAATTCAAATAAAAGTTTAAAAAATAAAATAAAGTATTAACAAATAAGAAAATAAGAGAATTGAAAAATATAAATAACAAATTAACATAAAAATTAAACAAATAACTAAAACAAATAAACAATTAATAAAGCTAAAAAATAAGAATATAAGATTAAGAAATACTAACTAGTTGATGACCAAGAATAACAATACTTTGTGGAGCTTTACTTCTTGCATCCACTATTCCGTTACTCAACAATCTTTCAAAATATGAAGAGTTTCTTGAAGAATTGCAAAAGTATAACGCAAAAATAAATTCTATTCTAATACTTTTTGTAGAGGAAATGAAGAGATTTGAGGATTATGAGAGAAAGGTGAATGCAAATAAGAGAGTTTGAGAGAATTGGAAAGTGTTTGATGAGTTTTGGATTGAATTGGGGGGTATTTATAGAGTTTTGGGGGTTAGAATGGAGAATATAACCATTAGGGACTAAAATATAAAAACAAAAATATTTCAGCCGTTTTAGGGGCTGAAATGTAAAAAAATAAAAATAAAAGAGCCGTTGGGTAATGGATCTCTCGTGCGGCCTGACCCGTGGCGGGCTAGGGGTTTCTACCCCTGGCCCAGACCGGACCGGGACCTATGACCAACCCTAGGCCCTGCCCGGTGAACAGTGGCAGGTTCGGCCTTCGGGCCAGATTGATACGCCGTCCCGACAGGCTGAACCGGCCCATTGGCTAATCTATGGATGCCGATTTAGTTCCCAGTCAGAGGTTATGGTTGAGCCCTCAACATTAGATGGGCTTACCGTTGAGGATATTGTGGCTAACAATTGGACTATACTTGATGAAGATGAGAGTGATTGGAAAAGACGTGCCTCTGCAATTGCTCAGTCCATTCATCTTATCAAGAAATGCTTGAAGGTATATTTGTAGTATCTCTTATGCATTTGAGTAGCCTTTAGGAGTTATCCTGTTCCTTTTTGTGATAAAAAGGAAAAATTCAAATTTGGAATGTCAACCTCAGAAGTGGGAGTTTTTTTTTTTAAATGTTACATTAGTACTTTGTTGGTTGAAAGATGATTTTCTATGGAGAATTTCTAGCATTGTGGGATATAGATGCTTAAATCCATGTTTTCATATCCATATTCTTTAGAGTGAATATTTGTCTGTTTTTTTTTTTGCTAAAGGGGAGACCCTGTTTATTAGTTCGGTACTTGAACTCCCCTGAACAATTTATAGCTTCGTTAAATTACTTAAAGAACCTGCTGTAATTTTTTATTTGCAGTAAAGTGAATTGATTCATGATATGATTGATTGGCATTATCAAAGTTCAATTATCTCTTATTTGGTCATATCTCAATTAATAAAGCATGATTTATTCAGCTAGGCCATTAAATGAGGGACCTTTTCTAGAGGCCTGATTTTTGAAGTTTTATCTCTCTTTATTTGTTTGACAATAATGGAAAAGTTTACTTGTGAAGCTGGAGATTTTATCTGCACAACTAGATAAGGCAGACCGTTGGGATGATCCTGTTCGTGCTGGGCAAATAAGCCGCGAGCTTGGTTTGCTTATGGGAAAATTGACTGAGGTTAAGGCATACGAACAGGAGCTACTTGAACATATAGATATGATAAAGCTTTCTCGTGAGGAGAATAATGCAGAATTGGAATCGGTGGGCCCTCATTTCTTTTTATGTTAGGCATGTCTTGTCTTCATTCATTTTCTATTTTTTGCAGTTTCTAATTATTTTTGGAAATGTATCTGAAAGACTTCTGTTCAAAGGATTCTCTTCTAAAGGATTTTTCTGTAAAATATCCAATTTACATTTTGTGTAATAATTTTGATTCTAGACTATTGTTCTTGCCTAGTGGTTTAGTAAGTTGGTTTCAGTTGAATTTCTTCTAGTGTAATTTTTAAGCTACTATGTGTTACAAATTCTAAGGTCAAAGTCATCTCAAATGATGGAGCCTCTTCCAACTCTTTAGAACTTTTACTGACATAGCCTTAATCATGTTAGTTGTATTTGAATTATATTGTTACAAATTCTCAGTGTATTATATCTTTCTTGTTGCAGGAGGCACTGAACACTTTACTTCATATGAGAAGAAGTGTAAAAGAAAAGGAATTAGAAGCTTTATTAGCTGGGGAGCATGATTCATGCTCTTGTTACATAGAGGTAGTTTTTATGTGAAGATTTGATCCCGTTTTCTTGCAATAATTGAAATTTCACTTTTCAACTATTCTAGTTATTGCAATTTGTTTGTTGTTCTTAGCAACTTGTAATTATTTGATTGGTTTAACTCTTTTGAAGATGCCATTAGAAAATTATTTTATTAGTCGAAGGATCTAAAATTTAGGTTCAGATAAGGCTTAGGGAATCGCTTTTCCTCCCTCCCTCTGCCTCCTTTCTCTGACAACTAACTTCCCAGAATGATTTGGTGAATAGGTTCAAGCTGGTGCTAGAGGTACCTAGAGCATGGATTGGGCTTCAATGGTCATGCAGATGTATAAAAAGTGGGCTCAACGTCGGGGATATGGGGTCACTGTTGTGGATAAAATGCTTGGTAAGATTGCCGGAATCAAGGTGCAGTACCCCATTCTCTTTTGCTGGATTTTCCTTTTACGTGAACCTTGTAGAGAATCCATCCATATTAAGGGATTTAAATACAATGGGCTTAATTCATTACACTGTAGTCAGTTAATGCTATTAAAAACTCAAATAGCCATAAAATCCATTAATAGATTTCTCCTGATATGTCATTAACTTACATTCTATCAACAATCAGTTTCTTTTGATACCCATTATCATGTTTAACTAACTAGAAAGTTGGTTGTTATCAAGTACTCCTCTGTTGTGCACATACTATACTAGATATAAATCATATCTTTAAAATACTGTGGTTCTTTGCAAAATGAATCCACAAATATGAGACATGAAAGTTCATAAAGTAACCACCATATTGTGTGATAGATGGCAGTTTTTCAGATTCACTAGCCTATATGCTAAGCTAAAATGGTTGACATGGAAATTTTATATAGCCCACATCTGAGAAATAACATCATAATATATTCAGTGGCTGTTGGCCATTTTAGCCCTCGTGTTGACCATTTTGCCAACGGTTTGATGGTGGTTTTGGTGATATCATGGATCATAATATTGTACTTTTATGTTGGATTAATCAATCTAATTTTCCCAAAATAGTACATGTTATCTGTCAAATTAAAAACCTTGTCATGTGTGCCTTTGCCTGAGCTTAAAAACTATATTGCTATTAGTCTAATTGCCAAAAGGCATGCCACTTATGGCAACGTGTGATTAGAATAGTGGGAACTGTCTAAACCACTAATTAGGTTTCCCTCTTTCAATGGCGAAATAGGTACATTAACATCTTTATGGTAGGTAAATTCAGTGCAAAACAATCACTTTGCTATAACAAATGGGTATCACTTGAATTTCCTATCATGGATTTGGTTGTTTGATGCAGATAATAAAACTAATTTCTTATCAGTAAGAAGTTTGAGGGAGTTATACTCATGCAGTTAAAAGATCAGAATGCAAAACTTAAAATAGATGTAACGCTGGATTATTCTGTATATGGAGTGCCTATTAGGATTTGATTGGGTGCACTCAGTTATTGCTAACTAAAAAATTTCTCCTATGATGGTGATTTGGATTTATTGCTGTCAAGACCCAAGTCTTAACTCCACAAGGTATTCATCTAAACTACTCAATAGTGGCTTCCTAAATCTTGTCTTGCCCCAATGATCCAGGACTTTGTTATATCACATGATATTGTGTGTTTGATTTTACTTTAGTTTAGAATAATATATTTGTCACCTATCCTTTATATCTATTTTTTCTATTGCTTCTTGTTGCATTATGCTTTTATGGATATAACTTGTGAAGATAATATGTTGTTGATGAAGGGCCAGCATTCACACAAAAGTATCATATACAAGGTTTTGGTGCTGTAGCTAGCCATCTAACATTTGTGTGGCTTTTGTTCTTTAGCGTGCAACAATCAAAGTGGACGGTGAATATGCATTTGGGTATGCTAAAGTAGAAGATGGAGCACATCGTTTAGTTCGTCTCTCACCATTTGATAGTGCAAACCGTAGACATGCATCATTTACTGCAGTAGCTGTAATTCCAATTCTTGGAGAAGGATTGTCCCGCGTTTAGATCAAGTATTTTGATCTCAGGATTGAACGATTCCGTTCTGGTGGAGCTGGTGGTCAAAGTGTTAATACAACTGATAGTGCTGTAAGGATAACTCACATTCCTACTGGGATCACTGCTACTTATCAAAATGAAAGGCATCAAAGTATTTTTGTTTCATAACATTGAGCTGCAAGTTGTCTTTTCTTGGAGTTTAATTATTCATCCCAATAACATTGAGCTGCAATGGCTGTGCTTCAGTCCTGGTTGGACAAACTTGAAATGGCTCGTCAGGCAGAGATCATTGCACAACATACACAGTCCCTTTCTAAAAATAGCTTTGGCAACCAAATTCGTTCATATGTAATACATGTAAGCTTTTCTTCTGTGAACCCATTCAATTGTACTTGCTACTTCAAGGCCATCTTAACGTGGTCTACTCATTTGCAGCCTTATTGCATGATCAAGGATCATCGAACCAATTATGAAGTTTCAAATGCTGATTCTATTCTTGATGGGGATCTTGAGGACTTCATCTTGAGCTATTTGTTAGCATCCTTAGACAAAGATGAAGACATGAAGGTGGATCCCAAAATGTGGTACAGTGGTTTGAAAGTGAAGTTGTTGATGTACCATCTTGGAAGATGATTCATGTTGGGGTCCCTTGATGTTCATACTGGCTTTTAGGATCAAAATCATTGATATACAACAACAGTTTTGAGGAACTACTGCTATATGGTAAAGCAATCTTGCTTGGACTAAATTTGTTATGTTTTCTGCCTTTATTTGATGAATTGTTTCTTCAATATGACGATTAGATGAGAATACCTTTGTATTCTATGAATGAATGGTTTCTTTGTCATGTCATTGTGGTAAAATTTTTAATTATGCTTTTTAGATTTACATTTTATTGAATTTACAAGGGCCTTAAAAACTTTTAGATTCTTTACTATGACTACATCTGATAATCCTTGAGTAGGAAATTTGATCTTTGCGTATTAAAATGTGTTTGTTATGCATGAACTGTGAAAGGGGGGGGGTGGGGGGTGCATTGTGGACCAAGTTAAAGAAACTTTTCTGATTGGCAAGATGGCAAATTTTTAAATGATGGTGTTACTTTTTGACTTTTTATGTTACAACCAGATGACACTAATTATGATGAATGTTCTTTGTTTTAAGCTTCACAATTACTAATATATAGTTGAGATTTTCCTGGTGTTTATTCCAAAATTCTTATCCATTTTTTATTTTGATATTTTTTGCTAATATTTTTGTCGAGATTTTATTTTTTATTTCTTCAATTCTTCTTGGTGTTTATTCCGAAATTCTTTGTTGCATTATGCTTTCATGGTGTTTATTCCATTTGTTTATGTCTTAGCGTCGCTACCAAGAAGAATTGAAGAAAGAGATGGCAACACTTGCTAGCCAGACACTTGAAGGGGAGCAGCCTCCACCAATAAACAAGGCTGATATTTGGTTGCGAGTTGTAAGCCAACCTAAGAAAGGGAATGGAGTTTATGGCGTGGGATTCCTAAGCTCCAGTTGTCTTCAGAAATCTACTTCACACAAGTCATCATCTTTTTCATCCATTTCATCGGCGCATCCTTCGCAATATGTGGAGACAACTGACTTTCAAAATACTATAAATGAGTTGGTGTAAAAGGTTGTTGACACACAGATTCAAAAAGTGTTGAAGACAAATGAGCGGTTGATAGCGGAGGTTTCTTTGCTAACACAGAAGGTTAAGGACCTAAGTGGATCAAATCCATCAGAAAATTAATATTCGTTCACTGTGTTCCTTAATTGTATTCCTTGTTGTTAAACCTTGAACCTGCACTTCATCTCACTTCCATATTATAATAAACTTTTATATTTAATTAAAGATGATGTTTGGTTAGCATTTGTGGTATTTTGTGAGTGAATTATATTTGCTTTGAATTTGTGGAAGGATGATATTTATGTTTGTGGAAGGATGATGTTTGTTTTGGATTTGTGAATTTGTGGAAGGATGATGTTTGTGTTGGATTTGTGAATTTGTGAAAAGATGATGTTTTGTGAATTTGTGGAAGGATGATGTTTATGTTGGATTTGTGAATTTGTGGAAGGATGATGTTTATATTGGATTTGTGGATGTGTTTTGGCTTTATTATTTAATGAATTTGTCAAATGTAGGTGTTTGGTTATATGTTCAGATGCACCAGAATTCTGCCAAATCAAAGATAAATTACCAACTGAAAAATCAGTTGGTAATTGAATATAATTCGGTTGGTATTTCAGTTGATAATTGAAAATAATTTAGTTGGTAATATATTAAATAACAGCTAGTAATTTTCAAACCAACTAGCTACCAACACAAAACTTAGTTGGTAATTTACCAATAAAAAATTACCAATAGATTTTAAATTACTAAAATAGTTGAAAAATTACCAACTGAATATTTAGTTGGTAAATAAAGAAAACTGCCAATGGAAAAAAAGAATTAGCAACTAAGCAACTCGGTTAGTAATTTACCAACAGATTTTAAATAACTAATATAGTCGGAAAATTACCAACAAGAAAAAAATAATTACCATCCGAAAGTCAATTGGTAATTATCTACACATATATTAGTTGGTAGCAACATGTCTTAGTTGACAAATTAGTAAATTGCAATCTTATATTAAATACAAATTTACTAACAAAAAATTATAAATTTACAAATTACATTTTCAGTTGATAATTACCAACCACAACAATCGGTTGGTAACATAAATTTTTGTTAGTAATTACCCATCGAAATTCGGTTGGTAATGTAAAATCTTCAGTTGCCAAACTTAATGTCAAATTTCCAACCGAAGATTTTACATTACCAACCGAATTGCGGTAGGTAATTACCAACCGAGTCCAAAAATTTCAGTTGAAAAATTTACATGTTAAGCTTTTTACATGAGACGCCATTTAGTTGGTAATTGGTTGGTAAATCATGATTACCAACTGAATTTAGTTAATTACTAATTGATTTTGTCAGTTGGTAAATCATTTTTTTCTATTAATGTAGGTTTCAGGTATAAGGTTTCAAAAATATATAGTTTCAGGTTTTAAAACTCATAGTTTGATGATCTTACAATATAATTTATTATTCTTAACTGCTATCAATATGATTTTACAACCAATGCTAAAATTTCATTTTCAAATTTATGATTTTAAAACTAAAATATTGAAGATAAAATAATAATTTCAATTAAGTATCATGATTTAAAAATTTATTATGAATTGTTGAAGATAAAATAAATAACAAAACTCTATGTCAAATAAGATAATAACTTATTTTTGCACATATTGATATTTAAAATTAATTTAATTAAATATTATATATTATGTTTAACTTAAAAATAAAAAATAATTTTCAAACCACTTGTTTAAAATAAAAAATACGTAAATATTCATGAAATATGTAACTATTATTCACTGAAATATAAATTATTATTTGGCCCTTTTCTCTAATTTTTCACCTATTATTCGAATTCAATTACGATTTATATAGTTTTGCGGTTTTAGGGCTTATGGATTAGGTTTTGGGATTTTAAGATTTTAGGGTTTATGGTTTAAAAATATAGAGTTTCGGGTTTTAAAATTCATGACTTGACAATCCTACAAGATTAACTTATTGTTAATGACCACTATCGACATGATGAAATCACACAAATTTTGACACTTACTTAAAGACTCACCTCAACCAATGTTAAAACCCTGTATTAATAAGTTGGCAAATAGAGATACTGCTAAGAAAATAATCATAATGTGAATGAAAGAGGCAATTACATTTGATTAATAGTCACAATTAGATTCAAATTTTAAGTTAAAATAGAAATAATAAAACATATTTTTCAAATTTATGATTTTTAAATATATATTTAAAAAATTGAAGATAAAACAATAAATTCAATTTATTGTGTATATTTGAAGATAAAATTAATAATAATAAAACTCTCAAGTTAAATAAAATTAAAAAAATTACAAACAATTGAGTGTTAAAATTAATTGTAATTTATATTATATAAACTTAACTTAAAAAACTTATTTTCAAACAGTTTTTTGAAAATAAAAAATGCGCAAATATCCATGAAGTATTCAATTATTATTCACTAAAATATAAATTATTATTTACATATATTTTTTTAATTTTTCAACTATTATTCGAATTTAGTTAAAATATAAATTACTCAAATTAAAATTTAAGGAGATTATAAATTTAGATAATTGAGATTTAAATTTAAATATTATTTTAGATAATTGAGATTTGAATTTTTTTAATTTTTTGTAAATAATTGATAGTTATAATCAATTATACTTAAATATTATGAATTAAACTTTAAATAAGAATAAAATTTTACTTTCAAATCCCTTTGTAAAAAAAAAAACTATAATTAACATACATATATTAATTAAAAAATCAAATTTAAATCAGTAATTTCTAAATTTAAATTATTTAAATTTATATAATTGGAGTTTAATATATTTTGTGTTATCTAAAGTATTATTCTTTTTAAATAAAAATTTATAAATTTTAAAAATAAAAACAATAAAGAAAAATTGAAGAGATGACGCGAGGAATCTATTATTGCTACCAATACGTCCAAAATTTGTGACCCGGTAGTCAATTTTTTGATGCCAAGAATGTCTCTCAACAAGCGACAGGCTTCGTGCATCTCCCGTTTTTATTTTAAATTCAATCTCACCTTTTAAATGTTTGTTTCATATTTCATATTTTCTTTTTTTTTAAATGGTTGTTCAGTTTCTCATTTTAAACGCTTGCGCCATCTTTCTATTTTTGTTTTTTTCAAATTTTGTTCAATGTTTCATTTTAACTGCTTGTGTCATGGACATCCAAAAGTAAGTTCAATGATGGAGGAAAAATATTGGTATAAAATTGTAAGAAAATGACCATAAAGTCGCTCGGCAGAAGACCACTTGAAGTTGAAATCAGTCGCCTCTTAATTGATTGCAACTTTAATTTATTGGAACATGATTCTTACATGCACACATATTGTTTCTTTAACTCAATATTAAAACCTTCCACATGTTCAAAGTACAGATTCAAAAAATAATAATAAATAAATAAAAATTGGACAGTAATCATATTCAAGTTGCAATGCCTGTAACTATAAATAAGGACCCTAACTCTCATACCTAGCCACAAGCGATAACAGGCAAAGCATCCAACAAAGAAAGAATTTGCTTCAATGGATTCCAGCGGAATCAATTCCAGAACATCCTCCAACGAAGAAGATGATCACTCCTCATATGCCTTGCAGTTGGTTTTCTCCGGAGCTCTGCCTATGGTGTTGAATGCTGTTATCAAGCTTAATGTGTTCGAGATCGTTGCCAAAGCAGGCCCTGGTGCTCAACTATCCCCATTACAAATCGTAACCCAGATGCCTTCGGAAAATCCAGAAGCACCAGTGATGCTGGATCGAATGCTTCGAATGCTGGCAGCCTATTCAGTGTTCACGTCTTCTGTTGTTGATACTAGCCATGGCTCAGGTCAGAGGGTCTATGGACTGGGACCCGCTTCAAAGTACTTTGTGAAGGATAAAAATGGAGGATCCCTTGGTCCTCTTCTGGACTTGCTTCAAGATAAAGTCTTGAACGATACGTGGTGGAAATTTTTGTTAGCATTCTAATTTTTGGTTTTGTTTTTAACTACAGCTAGTAAATTTCTTCATCATTCAGTTACATATTCTGATGCAGGTACGAATTAGGAACTGCAGTCCTCAAAGGGGGCACTGCATTCAATAGGGCACACGGCATGCACATATTCAAATATACAAGTTTAGACCACAAGTTCAACGAGACATTCAACACAGCAATGATCAACCATACAAAGGTGATTCTGCCAATGGTTCTTGAAAGGTACAAGGGGTTTGAGCATCTCAAAACGTTGGTTGATGCTGGCGGTGGTCTTGGTATTACTCTCAGCACAATAACATCTAAATACCCCAATCTTAAGGGCATTAACTATGATTTGCCCCATGTTATAGAGCATGCACCAACCTATCATGGTATGGTTTTCACTTATAATCTTCTCTCCTTTGTCCTTGTAAACTATTGTAACAAAACCTGTACCATTTGCATTTTTTAAAAACACTCCACACATGCGTGACAGTAATAGGAAAATTAATGATCGGATAAAAAATCATGTAAAAGGATTTTGTGTATATGAAATTAATAATCTGCTGACAGTAAAACTTATTTCCACGGTTTGTAGGAGTGGAACACATTGGGGGAGATATGTTTCAAAGCGTTCCAAAAGGAGATGCCATTTTTCTGAAGGTAAAATTTCCTTTAACTTTCACTATTTCTTTTGTTTCTTGATTGGGAGGAGGATATGTATGTTCAGTGTATTCTACTAAATTTTAAACATTTAATTGCAATAGTGGATACTACATGATTGGGATGATGATCATTGCTTGAAGTTGCTAAAGAACTGCTACAAGGCATTACCAGAAAAAGGGATGGTGATTGTGCTCGACGCAATTCTTCCTATGAATCCTGATAACAGTTCGTCAACCAAACACACAACCCAAGTTGATCTTTTCACTCTGGCGACGTACCACCCTGGCGGGAAAGAACGAACTGAACAAGAATTTCTAGCCTTGGCTGCAGAAGCTGGATTCGAAGGGATAAGAAAAGAATGTGTTTCCGGTGATCTGTGGGTCATGGAGTTCTACAAATAAATGTCCTATCCTTGCCATGTTGGTACTTAAATATTATGTATTTCTATTTGCCGTAGTATCTGCAAACGGCAGAAATGGAATTTAAAAATTTCCCTTCTAGAATTTGTATTGTTCTGTCAAAGTTAAAACGAAATTATTGAAAGAGAAATGATAAACTTCTCTTTTTCATTTTCTCCAACATGAGGCTGATTGAATTGACACACAAATGATAAACTAATGAGGCTCATAGAGGAGGAGCATGCATTGCATGGTATTTCGTCTGAGCATGTGAAATTTTAGTAAATTTATATGTTTGTTTGCTTACTGTGTTTAAATTATACTGTTTGTTGAGTTAGTTGGGGTTTATAGCTTGGGCATGGATTTTGGTTACAAGGTAGGTAAGGTAGTGCGTTTGAAGAGTGGGGTGAATTTATTAAGTAAGTTTAGACATAAGGGCTGTGGCATAGTGGTTATGACTTGAGAATAATTATATAGTGACTTGAGTTCTAATCTCACTATTATGTACTCAAAAGGGATTTAAATTTCAAAATTTCTTATAAAAATCTGATTTTATCTTTAAGTTTAATTTATATTTATCTGATGTTTATTTCTTTTTCTTTTTTTTAAAAAGAACTAACTGATTATCAATTATTATTTTTTAATTCTAGGGACATTATCATATAAAATCCTTTTGATTTCCTTTTTTTCCCTAGCCGCTAATATTGTTTAAAATTTAGATAATTTTCCAGCCACCAATATTTATCAAATTAGCCATTATATTTATTTAATCCTGGAAACAAGGGTTTTTGGGCCTAACCAACCGGTCCAACCGGTTAGACTGTGAATCGGTCTTATTACTGGTTCGGTTTTGTCATTTGAACCGTGAATCTAAAAAATCGTAGAATTTTGGGTGAATCATATCAGACCGGCCGATCAGACTAGTTAGATCATGAACCTGTCGGTTTGATACTGATCCAATCGACCAATTTCAAAAAATAAACTAAGGAGGTAAAATTTGAAATTGTGTGTCATTAATAAACTAAGAATGGCTATTTTTAATTTTGTAGTTGTGAATTATTTATTTTATTGGTTATTTATCATTTCAGAATATTATATTAATTATGGACTTGAATATTTATGCCTTTATGAGCTTGAATTACAAATTATTAATTAACTATATTCTTTATAATATTTTTAATTTTAATTTTAAATTATATTACCAGTTCAATTACGGTTTACTTACGGTCTAATGGCAGTTAGACCATTGAATTATGAACCAGTAA
The DNA here is from genome assembly GCA_026120185.1 of Voacanga thouarsii. Classification (NCBI taxonomy): domain Eukaryota; kingdom Viridiplantae; phylum Streptophyta; class Magnoliopsida; order Gentianales; family Apocynaceae; genus Voacanga; species Voacanga thouarsii. The sequence goes on from JANUWF010000213.1 coordinate 43,212, forward strand.
ATTTTTTGGCTCGATATCCGATCCGATTCTGAAAACAATGCTTGAAAATTATCCTGGCAAGTTATATGTTGGAAATATCCAAAATTCCTCTAGAAATATTCCATGCTAGCTATAACCAATCCAGGTTCTTATCAATTAAAGAACTGAGCTGAAGCTTCCTCTCTACATTGGGCCATCAAGAATCCAAAAGGCTAATATTAGTTAGCCTTTTTTCTTCTACTCACACAAGCTGGCCGAAATATAGGAAATACTTGACCAAGAGTCCTCAAAGTCTAAAAACAAGCAAACTCTCTTTAGATCTCAAAGCTTTTTAGAACTCTTATCCGCATTTCTTTTGGATTTTCCCTTATCAAACTCACAGCATATCAGAACTGTTTCTCACCAAACGCACCAAAACTGAACACAAATTATACTCCTTTCTCTCATTCTCTCTTTTGGTCAAAACCTTCCCAAAAACCACAAGTGACGTCGTGCATTGAGCTCTTGGCTTCTTTAACTCAATTTTGATCACTCAAAACCGAGACATATAAAAGAAGCATTCAGCCAAAGTAACCTTGCCAAAATCGAGACTCACATATCCCTTTTCCTCTTATTATTCTTCCTTTCCCACTTCATTCTCTTGAAAAGATCCAAATTGCACACACAAACAGCTCTTGGCTTTTCTCTCTCCCTCAAGACCAAAACATAAACACACACACTCTTCTCCCTCGATCTTTTTCATTCACCCTAAGACCGAAGCACACCACCATATTTTCTCCTCTCTTATAAAACAAATGGGACTCACCGTGACTAATGCTACTTCTTCACACTTTAATTTATTCCCTTGGGACTTCAGAAAGGTGTCGTATAACTTGTGCCTACACCACAAGAGTGTTTCACTCTTCTTTTGCATCTCAGTCCTCCAAATTAATGCATAATTAATAAATGCACTAACAAGGATACTATCCATCCCCTAAATTCACTTTCTCAGAAAAGGGCATATAATTACTTGAAATACTTAAAGGAAATATTTCCTGTACATAATCCTTCCTTCATTCTTGTGTTCCATATAACCATAAGATATTTGTTTAGCCTCATGACTTCGCTTACTTCATCGAACTCAATGGAACAAAACATAATATGATGGCTAAACTAATTCTGCGTTTTCACTTCAGGACACCCTTTAGTATTTTTAACATAACTTTTGCTTCACAAGTCCGAATGATGTCAAACCAATTCCAAAATGTCCTCAAGACATTCCTTTACAATTCGCAATTCATAAAATAGCAACTCTCTTTCTCATTTCACTCAGTTTTGCTTATAACATCTCAACTTCTTCATCCCGTCACTGAAATGGCACCCTTGGGTATTTATATCATAACTTCCTATCCACAAATCTGAATCATGTTAAATTGGTCTTAAAATGTTCCTTAGACATTTGGCTACAAATAACAGATCATGGAGTTCCAGATTAACAAGCCATTTGATTCAGTTTATTGGTTCTTCAGAACTGGTCGAAATTCATGCAAACAGAATTTCTATTTTGTTTCTTTTTCTTTACCTAATCCATTCTCTTCAGTTCTCTATCAACATATATACCATTCAATCCTTCTAACATCTTATTTTTCATCCAAACACCACATAAAGCACTTTATTCTCATTGATAAACAAGGCAGTAACTTCACAACAGAAACAGCAGCCATAAGAACATAAAATAAATCATTTATTTTCTCAAAAATTAAACCATGTCCTATTTTATATCCTTCTTCTATTTTTGCAGCCACGAATGACCTTTTAAAACACCTTCAAAATACCATCAAACACCACACAAGACATAGCACACATCCTCCCAAGGTCACTGCCACACACAGCACCCACAAACAGCCCCCAAACATGATTATTCTTCAAGCATATTTCAAAATTCACATGAATTTCCCATAAAAATCAACACCAAAATAATCCTCATAATTTAATTAATAACTTTAATTCAAGAAGTTAAGCTTTTTACCTTGTGTATAGAATCTCCAAGCTTACGATTTCCCAAGCTTTCTTCTTCTATTCTTATTCTCTCTCCCGCTCAAAAATTTCTCTCTCATATTTCTTTTTCTCTTGTTTCTCTTCCTTTTTCTCCATTCTTTTCCTTTTTCTCTTCTTTTTTTATTTAGTTTGCTGATTTCTAGTTGACCAACCAACCTCCACTGCCACTATCTCTTCTATTTATAGAAGATTTGGTCTCAAAGTCAAAAAGGCATTAAATGCGCCAAGTAATTTAGTGAATACTCTCTAGTCCACACATATTCTTAGGTGGCACGCTAGATGGCATGTAGAATATTGTAGAACTTCTTAGAGTCTTGCATGAACTTTCATTCAACCAATCATATAGCAATACATGGCTTGCTAAACCAATCACAAAACAACACCTAGCTGTCTCAACCAATTATATGGTGACACTTGGAAGGCTTTATACCGTCTACCTAATCTTGCATGTGTTTTCTTGTGACCAATCATATAAGAACACTTAATCTTCAACAACTAATCAGATAATGGCATCTAGTCTCAACTACAAATCATAAAATACCACTTGTTCTCTTTTGACCATAATTACGTTAATTCTTCAGGAGAGCATTATATTTCTTCTGAAATACAAATAATTAAGTCACTATTCATCCTAATCGGGAAAACATTTTATTTTACCAATATGATCTATGCATTATACTGGTCTCAATGTTGTGCTTTAGAATTTCCAAATTCTTTGTCAATTTTTCTCAATTCGTGATCAAAATTCCTACGATGACCTTGAAAATTTTTATTGCATAAAAATGTTCGTCTCATTAAACTGGTCATTTCTTGTTCTTGTCATTCATACAAATACTTGCTACATACAGAGTAGTCATCCATTAAAGTACAAAAGGACGGGATGTTACAATCTCCCCTCCTTTAAGAAATTTCATCCTCAAAATTTAAACTTTCCTTTCAAAACTCTAGGTAGTTTCTTCATGTCTCTCGCATTGGATATGTACAGGATAACATTCTAGAGTACTTTAACTAATTTGTTCTGAAAAGAATATCATGACGTCCCACTGCTCCATTTTCAATATTTAGGGGTTACATGTCATCTTCTTCCATATATATGATATTTTTGGAGCCTCCTCCGGCAA
>JANUWF010000214.1:0-34575 GCA_026120185.1 Voacanga thouarsii
ATATTCATACAAATGTCCTCTTTTACAGCAAAACATGCACTACTTATTCTTCCTTTCTTCTAGAATCAGTTCTTCTTTTTTTTTTTTTGTGAAGCACGATTCATTGGGTCTTGCTACCCCTTTTCGTTCTCGTTTGGCTTGCTCTTGATCTTCCCCCTCTAGGAAAGAAGCTATTTCCATGGTAGCATTATATTTGTTTGGATTCATAGCGATCAATGTTTGCCTTAATTCAAGTCGTATATCATTTTATAAATCCTCGGGTCAGATCATATTCCATTTGCATTGACAAAGGATAGCATTTTGAGAGCCGTGTGAATTCAGCAGCATACATTCCAACAACCATTCCTTCTTGTTTGAGACTTTGAAATTCTTCTTCTTTTCTCTCGATTACCCAGCAAAGTATAAATTCCTCTCTAAATCCTTCCAGGAATTCCCTCCAAGTCCACTCCTTTTGTTCTTGCTCTCGTTCTACCTTCTTTCTAATCTACCAATCTCGTGCTGGCCCTCAAAGTCTAAAGGTAGCAAATTGAATCTTTCTTTCTTCTGAGTAATTCAGAACTGTAAAAATGTCATCCATTTACTCTATCCAAGATTCAGCCTCTTGTTCTTGGTCTGGTTTCCAATAAAATTTAAGAGGGTGAAATTTGAGAAATCGCTCCAGAGTGTGATCTGTGACCATTTCTAGATGTCTCTCTTTCCGTTGTAGAGTCCTGTCCAAATTTTGAAGTGTTTTGGTAAACTCCGGTAATGCTTGCATCACCACATTTTCTAGGAGTTGTATACTTATTCTTGGATTATCCTTCTTATTAATTTTAGGGGAACTACCATAGCTTGATTTCCAGTATGTTTACGGATAGATTTTTGTGGCATCTCTGCTTCTCTTGAAAATTCCGACAAATGGTTCATAAAATTTTCTCATCCATAGGTATAAAATTTAGAGGATCAAAGACAATTCACATTATACCCTTTACCAATCATACAACTATGGATGGAGGTATAACATCCAGGAAAATTTTCATACACACCTTTATATTCGTCACACCTTTCAATTATTATTTTCTAATAGGTTTTCATTCTCTTGTACTATTTTATTATTACATACAAATTCTACACTAGTCAACATGTCAATCCATTTGTTACCAAAATCCAAGTACACCTATAACATACTTGCTATAGTCGTCACTATGCTAATTCCAATTCATTTGGAGTGGTCACTTGTACTTTTACTGATGATTTTTCTATTTCCAAATTAGAAATAGGAATTAACTTCAATTACTCCTTATTAGTTTCGACCTTGATCCTTTGTAATACTTGTCTCATAGATCAAGATGGGGTAGTTCATAATCATATGTCTTTGTTGTCACTATGAAAGCAAAGATAAATTGCCTTCCACAGTTATAACATCATATCGACGGTTCTTCTCCATTTAAACTTTCTTTTTTTAAAATTTTTTCCTAATTGGATTCTCCCGATCTCTTATAATTAGCTATCTAGAATTCAACCCTATTTCTTGTTCTGAGTTCTCTCTCTAATTCTTGAGATTAGTTCCACTGCAACACCATAATTAAATGAAGCCATACACATTCAATTATACTCTTTTTGACTCAGGATGTAGCCTTTTTACATGGAGCATTATTCAATCATCTTCCAGCTTGTACTAATAGGGTAGCATTTAAGAAGCCAAGTAAATTTTGCTACATACTATTCGCGATACTATCAAGGACACAAAACAACATAATAATGGATGTAGTGCAATGGGTAGGAAACATAATGTACACTCATATCCCACCAAAACAAAATATCATATACAAAACTATCTGTAAATGCACATCCAAGTCTACTGATACACGCCTCTCATACATATATTATCCCATATGATCATTTACTCATCACTACTACCATCAGATATTAGGGTTCTGGGTTTGAAAAAATAAAATAATACTTAGGTTTTTTATCTACAACTATTAGAGTCTCCTTACTCAATATCATCATCAGTAATAATACTTTCAGGGCTTGTATTATCCCCCGAATCTCTACAATTTCTAATTCAATCTTATCATCCTTCTCAAGCTCGGCTTTTTTAATTCCAATCTTTTCATTAATGTCAATATTCTCATTAGGTGATAAATCTAAAGGTGTCAAAATTATCTCAAGCTCTCGATGGTTTTTAATCGTACTGACACCTACTGTCGATTCCAAGAAAGTATTCGTTTCCTTTATTCGCTAGTCCCATCATTATTACCGTTAGCATTATCGGAGCTATTAATATTTATTGGCTTCTTCTTAAGCAACAGATCCATGAAGACTTGACTAAGTAATATTACGTCGAAGTTGTCTACTAGGGCCATCCTCTCTAGTCTTATCATGAAAGTAACTAGGTTCAAGCCCTATCCATGTCTTCTTAGCTTTCTTAAATTTTGGGGACTTTCCCCATTTTCCCCCAATTCTCCTAGTCTTTTGTGGGTCTTTATGTTTATTATTCTCACCTACCTTGCTTAAACTCAGAGAAATTCTATCAATCTTTATCAGTATACTATGACCATTCCACCATTTTGGGCTCTAATGCCAATTGTAACACCCCTCATAAAAGACATATCCGAAGCGTATAATAAAGCTGGGCATCGCCTCGTCTAGTTGCCTAGATAAGGGGACTTTATAAGTTAAAAACCAAAATAGAAAGATGAGTAGATAATGGATGTATCAGAGTTGGCCAAACTTGAGTCGTAGTATACATCCAAAGGACATGTGCAATTTATTGTGCATAAGTATATACTCTGAGCTATAAAATAAAATAATATACTTAAAGTTGTATAGTGTACAATCTCAAACATATTAAACCACCTCAAGAACTGCTGTCTTTCTACTCTGGATTCAAGAAAAATAGAATATAAATACGTGCGTGTGATTTACACCCAGTAAGTCCTGTGGGTGCTAGCATTTTCTTAAAGAAGATAGGGCAAAGAAATTTGTCATGGATGAACCAATTAATGGATGCTTTCGCATTGGGACTGTGCTAGGTGGGAAATTGGTTATTCCGAATGTCTTGTTACTCCGTTTGGTGGAAGACAATCTTTAGAACTAAAATTGGGCTACATGGGGTCGTCTACCTCTGACGCGAGCTAGTCCAATGGTCATAACCCTTATTGAGTACTCAATGTCCATACTAGTTCACGAGACCAATGAAATACCACATTCCCGAAGTAATACCAAGAAAACATGCTATGGAGCCAAAATATCATTTTCCAAAGTCAAATCCAAGCCAAGGGATTGTTTTCCAAATATTAATCTTATACCGAGAGATTATTTTTCCAATTTCTTGCATAGAAGGATAAAAAGTCCTTCTCGCATTACAAATTCATTCCTTAAGGGTATTTATATAAATTATGCATTTTAGGAATATCCGAGTCCAAAAGAACTTTATTTCAAGCAATCCATAATTCTAAATCCCCCCGCACCCCCCCAAAAAAAGAGCTAAATTTAAGGATTTTATATTTTGTCGTGCCTGAATTCCTTAGAAATAATCCATCATTCCATTAAAGCAACAAAATCATAAACTAGCATGCTTTGCTATTAAATATGGAACGGAACACAATCGTGCAAGTACAATATTAATTTTTTTCCAAAATAATATGTGAGAGAGATATTTTCATAAATACATGCGCTTCAAATATTCGTAGTGCAGAGAATTCAAAATCCTTCATAGAAATATTTTATTTCCTGAAATTCAATCATTTTTCGATTTTGAGAAACCAAATCCTTGTTCAGGAAAACCATAATTTAGTTTAGAAAAACCAAAAGGTCTATCACCCATGCTTTTATGCTTTTTAGGGAAAATAATTGTCATTACATGGTTTTCATAATCGTAAAAGTCCATTTTCCCATTTAAATTATAGGAAGAAATAAGCTTTCACTCTTTTAGGAAAACCATATGTTTGATCAAGAAAACCAAATGGTTTTACAAGAAAACCACTAGCATAAAACAACATTTATAAAACAAGTGGGACTTTTCTTGAGTAACTCTACTTCTTCACACTTTTATGTTAGTGTTGTGCCCTAGAGGTAATCACTTATACCATGTATATTACATAATAATTAATCAAAGAGGTATTCTTTATCTTTCAGTTTGATTGTTATATCTTAATATGCATATAAAGTGTTTGATAAAGTCCTTAGTACAACACAGAGTTAAGAAAATTATGATAGAGATCATGATGTGAGATTCCTGCTACACTATATAGTGTTTGTGCTTGAATAATCCCTAGTCATATAATGAGATAGAACATTATTAATACGTCAAGACTAGCACATGTTATATCCCTTGAATGGATCAAGCGGTGGTTCTCATAACCGTGAGTATTGTGATAATTGTTGGGAAATATGCCCTCTTAGACTAGGTTTCTAATGTAAATATTGAATGTTTTAATAAAAGAATTTATTTTCAAAAATTATTTGTAAATTTACATGTTATTTGTGCACAATTACGTTTGGAAAAGACTCGTTGTGTTTAAGTAAATGGTCCATGTGAATGGAGGTCTTTCACAGTAAGGTATAGATCACGGGTTACTTGACACATAAACATTTGTTCATAACCAATTGATGAGAATGAGAATCTTAACATGTCTAGGTTATTATATTGTGAATTCCAAATGGGGAATGGCTTACCTTTAGCCAGGGAGTAGTCCACTCACTCCATAACATAAGCGTATTTTGAATACGTAGAACATGACCTGTAGTAGTGGTTTCTTAAAGTACTATATGGTAGAAACCTAGGCTACTACTGTTACAACGTGGACTAGTACTCTACGACTTGAGTATGAGTTGGTGGTCCGACGAAGCTGGAAGTATGTACTTTGATATGCTATAGTTAAGGTTCTATCGTAGGGCCAATGTATTTGTATGTTGGGTATGTGTGACTAGTTAGTTAAGACAAATTTATACAAGATACTTTCTATACTATATTGCCCCTTGTGGTTGTCTGAATGATCTAAATATCTAGGGCCCTGGGAAACATGACTTGGATGTTTGCTTTAGGGTAGCTCCCTTGGAAAGTGGAAACAATTAAGGAAGTCGTGGATCATTGGAATAGAAGCCTAAGGATGATAGATGTCATTTATAGAGGTGTTAGTACATTTCTTTCTCTCTAAAAGTACGGCGATGTATAAAGGAGTATTTTAGTCATTACACCTATAGGTCGGAGACTTTGCTAATGCAGTACTGTCCTTGGGGTCAATATTTCCTTATGGTGATATTAGGAAATATTTAAAATGTAAAATACAGCTATTTATATGGCAAGGGTATTTTGGTCATTTTAATAGCTAAGGCAGTGTGTCTTTTGGTCCCCAGTATAGACCGTCAGTCCTAATTAAATACAGGCTAAGGAGTTAAATTAAATTAAATGGAATTTATTTTATTTAAATAACCTGATTTAATTATTGGGTTAGAATAAAATAAAGGTTCAAGGAGAGAGAGAATTAATTAAATTAGTTTGGTAGGTTAATTAATTATTTAAGGCTTTGGCCCAGTTTGAATAATTAAAGATTAACCTGGGACTAAACTAATATAGGCTTTTTTTTATTGAACTAGTTTATTTGGGCTAGAAAATTAATTATTAATGGGCCAATTATTTGGTTTTAATTAGAATAATTAATTAAGTCCAAAAAGGCTAAACTAAGAGTCTAATGGGCCAGTCCAATTTAACCTAGAGTTTTATTTAGGTTAAACAGGAGGATTGGACATAACGTTGTTTTTCACTGCCTCTTCTTTGTGAAAAACTAGATGTCTCTCTCTCTCACTCAAGAAAATATTCCTTAGTCTATGAGTTGTTCACCTAACGGAATTAGACAGGCCATATATTGGAAGATCGGGAGGTTGGCGTTTACGTACATGCAAAGACGGAGTAGGAGGCTCGCAGGAATTGCACCAGAGGTTTCCACCAGTGCACCTACCCCGGTTGTACACATTCCGGTCCAGCTAATTCTTAGAACGAGGAAAAGAGGTAAAAAAATTTTAACCTCAGAGTCTTGCTAGAATGGGACTGGCTCTGGCTAGGGTTGCCGGTGCCGGCTCCCTTTAGGAGTTCCTCCTATTCTCCAGTTTTTCCAATTTTTGTTTTCGCTTCCGTTGCATGCTCTAGGTTTTCCCCTTTCTAGCCTTCAATTGGTATCAAAGTTTGAAAGTTTTGTGAAAATATAGGGAGCATACATCTACTTGAATAAAAATGGACATATATGTGTGATTAAACTGTGATCCTTCGCTGTTTTAATGTGGATAAATTCTCTGTTAAACCTCTTGGATTGAGGTATAGGAGATTTGTAATTTACTGTTTTTCTTAGCATATCGTGTAAGCCCAATGTTAATAGGTATAGGCAGTTGTTGGTTTTGGTTGATTTCATTGTATTTGGGTTGAAATCAGAGAGTCAACGAAGCCCGAAGTTGTGCAGAAAAATAGAGAAAATTTGTAGAAGAAAATCGCAAAAAAAAAAAAAAAATATCTGCAAGAAAAGCCCATTAGACCGGAACCGGTGCCGGCTCGAGTCTGGAATCCCGTCCGCACGTTGGTTGCTCATGGGTCCTGGTTCTGTACGGCGGGTGTAGTGGACCATGGAGAAAATTTTTTAATTTTCCTTGTAATTTTTCTTGCAATTTCTTTCGGTTTTAGGGTCCATACCAAGCGAAATTAATATTTTACAATAGTTAATATTCAAGGAATATTTTTGCATAAAAAATATTAGTAAGAGACTTTAGGATTAAACAAGACAATTAATTAATTAATTAATGTGTTTAAGTGTTTAATTCTATTATCTTGGCACTTAGGTTTAAAAATAGAAGAGCATGAAAACGTCTACTGTTTTCTAACATGCTATTTATTTTTTATGTACCTATATGCACGGTTTCTCAAAGACCAAAGTCTTTGGGAATATTTTTGACAAGGAAAACATTTTTCTACATATTAAATAGTTATTTTAAATTGAACAAAAATTAATCCTGAGATATTTTCTCAAAGGATTTAATCCTTAACATAGAAAATATATTGGATTTAGATATTTTTGTAAGTTAAAATAGAAAGCCATTTTGTTTTATTTTAGCACAAAGAAAAATTATTTTGTCAAATAAACTTGAGACCAAAGTCTCTAGAAAGTTTTAACTGGAAAAATTTTGAAATCATTAAGTTTTTAACTTAAATAAAATTAGTCCATGGGAAAATCTCTCAAAGGATATATACCTTGACATAGAAATTTTAATGGATTTAGATATTTTATTTTCGAGTTAAGGGAAAACTTAATGGAAATTTTCAAAAGGATATTTTTTAGAAAACCCTTGTTTTAAAAGACTAAGTAGGAGTGGGGTCCCAACGGCCCCACGGCTTCCATCACGATCCTCATTAGAGATCGTGGGTCCCCTCGCGTCACCTTGGAAGTGAACCTGTATAGGATGAAGATACCACAAGGATCTAGATCTAATGGAGGGATGTAATTAATAACCCGGGGCATGTACTATGATCGGGCAGTCCCTCGTTGGAGGTCATAGTGCGAGATATGTCCATAGAAAATGAGAGAAAACGGCCATCCCCTCGATGGAGTTATCTTATAGATCATTACCTAGAAGGAAAATTAATTTGTGGTGGTTAACACACTTAGTTTAGGGAACTGTTAATCTTCCCAAAAAGCTATGTCAATTTTCCTAAGAGCCAAATTAATTATTATCAGTTTTGATAATAAGGATAAAGTGCACAAATTTTTTTTGTTTTCACAAACTAAATCTTTTTCTTTTATTTTCGATTTTTCAGAAATGGTGGGAGGTTCTTTTAGTCCATTGGCTGTTATTGTCAGAGAGAATAAGCTAACGAGACCAAACTATGTGGACTAGAAGAGAATCTAGACATTATACTCACAACGGAAGAGTATAAGTATGTCCTATATGAAACCTGCCCTGTTATCGGGGAGGGTTCCACTGCTGAGGAGCGTGAGGCTGAGATGGCATGGAAGAAGGCCGACGAGATGGCTCATTGTTACATGTTGGCCTCCATGTCTAATGTGCTCCAGTCTAAACATGAGCACATGACCGCTACGTATGACATAACTCAATCATTAGCCACGATGTTCGCGGATAAGAGCCAACCTACAAGGCAGGGAGCTCTTCGAAATATCATTAACATTAAGATGTCTGAGGGAGTATCAGTCAAAGAGCATATGCTCAAGATGATTGTTGCTTTCGAGGAGACAAAAATCTTAGGGGCTGTCATTGACCTCAAGAGCCAAGTGGACATGGTTCTCGAATATCTATCGGGTTCCTTTACTCAGTTCAAGTTGAATTACAACATGAATAAGTTAAACATGAGTTTAATTAAGTTGATAAAGGAGCTCTAGATGGTGGAGAAGGTCATGAAGCCACAATCAAAGGCTATGATTGCTAAGGCTTCATCTTCTAGAACTGGGCTCAAGCCCAGGAAGTTCAAGAGGAAGAAGGGGAATGCAACGGCTTAGCCCAAGACCCAGCCCAAAGATAAACCCAAGGGTAAGTGCTTCAAATGTGGACTGAAAGGACCTTGAAAAAAAGAGTGTTTAGATCTTCAAGTTAAGAAAAACCCCACAGGTAATGTTTTCTATCTAGAGTCTATATCAATGGTTGGATCAACTTCTACTTGGATTGTTGATTCTAGAGCCATTGATCATATCTGTAACTCTTTGTAGGGGTTTAAAAGATTAGAAGACTCAAAAAGGGCGAACATGGACTACGTGTGGGAAATTGAGCACAAGTTTGGGCCCTTACAGTGGGAGAGCTGGATCTTGATTTTTATTGTAATAGAATAGTGATTTTGAAAGATATTTTATATGTACCTAGATTTCGACAGAATTTGATTTCGGTTGCGAAACTAATAAATCAAGGATATTCTTTATCTTTCCATTATGGTACTTCTAGCAGTAGAGATGGAGAAATTTTATGTATTAGGCACATGTATAGGAATCTACTTTTCTTAAACCCTATTAACAATCAATTAAATAACGCTCAATTTAAACCTTTAACAAGGAAGAGAAAGACCAATGTTAATGACTCTTATCTTTGGTATCTAAGGTTGGGTTATATCAACTCAACTAGGATTCAAAGGTTAATCTATGATGGGCCTTTGGGCTCATTGAGATTGAAAAATTGGCCTCAGTATAAATCCTGCCTAATGAGAAAGATGACCAAAAGGTCATTTACCCCTAAGGTGGATAGAGCTAAGGAGGTATTAAGTCTTATTCACACTAATGTGTGCGGTCCCTTATCTACACCAACTAGAGGGGGTTTTGAGTACTTTATCACTTTCACGGATGATTGTATGAGGTTTGGTTACATTTACCTGATGAGACGCAAGTTTAACTATTTTGACAAGTTCAAAGAATTTATGGCTGAAGTGGAGCATCGAACAGGTAAATTGATCAAGACCTTATGATCGGATCATGGTGGAGAGTACCTCCTTGGTGAATTCAAGGACTACATGGTACATTATGGGATAGTACCCAACTCTTTGCGCTGGTGACACCCCAGCAGAATGGAGTAGCTGAGAGAAGGAACAGGACATTGATGGAAATGGTCCAAAGCATGATGTCTCATGCTACTCTTCCAGTGTCTTTTTTAGGATATACCCTAGAAACAGCGGCATACATTCTGAACTTAGTGCTTTCCAAGTCAGTACTTAAGACTTCTTATGAGATGTGTGAGGGGCAGAAAACAGAGGGAACATGCATCGACGGGAAAAACCAAAGAAAGAAAAATCGCAAACCTTAAAGGCCATACGGAAACGTAAAGATCATACCTTTGCGCGCTTTAAACCTACTAGGTTGAGTAGGAGTGGATTGAATGACAGGAATCGCTTCACCTTGCCCACTTGAAAAAGCTTTCGGTTGAAAATCCGCTAGCCTCCTACTTCGCCTTGTTTGCATGAATGCCAAGGCTTTCAGCTCTCAGAATATGCCACAGCCCAACCTCTAGTCGGTGAACACAACAGTGAAGAAGAACGGTCTCAAATCTCCTTGGTTCTCTTGCTATTGGTTAGCAAAGCTCCAAGAAGAAATAACAGAGAAGAGAGAGGCGTGAGCCTGAGAGAGAGAGACGTGAGCTTTTCTTTTGCTAGGGAGATTAAGGTTTTCCTCTTTCCCAGAGACTTGTTTATTGGTCAGCCAAAACTAAGTCTCTTATCATCTGATAAACATATCCCTGGGATATCATATTTCAAACACCTGGATGTTATCCTGAGAATAAGTTTGACTTAACCCTAAACTCATCTGAACCGTATCTGGAAGAAACCCTACGGTCCAAGCTATTAGGCTGAAATAATATTTATTATTTTCTTGGACCCAAAAGGCCTAAAATAATAAACATTAATTATTTATTTCCTGGGCTTATATAAATAACCCAATAAATAATTAATGAGCCCAAATGAATCAAAATAATTAATCTTTAATTATTTATTTCTTGGGCTTATATAAATAACCCAATAAATAATTAAACATTAATTATTTTCCCTAATTTAAGCTTAGGTTAATTTCCTAATTATTCATACTAGACCTAGGCCCAAAATAATTAATTAACCAATTAAACTAGATAATTAATTTCTCTCAACTCCTATTTTTATTTTATTTATTTATTTACTTTATTCCAGTCTAATAATAAATTAGACATCTTGAATAAAGTAAAATAAAATAAAATCCTCTTGAACTGAGACCAATTCCTTAACCCAAAAATTAGTTAGGACTTACGGACTATTCCGAGGACCAAAAAGACACATCGCCTTGGCTGCTAAAATGACCAAAATACCCCTGCTATATAAATAGCTGTATTTTACATTTTAAATATTTTCTAATATCACTATAAGGAAATATTAACCCCAAGGACAATGCTGCATTAGCAAAGTCTCCGACCTATAGGTGAAATGACTAAAATATCCCTCTACACATCGTCGTACATTTAGAGAGGAAGAAGTGTACTAACACCCCTCTAAATGACATCTACCATCCTTAGGCTTCTAGTCCAATGATCCACGACTTCTTGGAGTGTTTCCGCTTTCTAAGGGAGCTACCCTAAAGCAAACATCCGAGTCATGTTTCCTAGGGCCCTGGACATTTTAGACCATTCGGACAACCACAAGGGGCGATATAGTGCAAAAACTATCTTGTACAAGTCTGTCTTAACTAACTAGTTACATATACCCAATATACAAGTATATTGGTTCTACTATAGAACCTCAACTATAGCATATCAAAGCATATGCTTCCAGCTTCGTCAAACCACCAACTCATACTCAAGTCGTAGAGTACTAGTCCACGTTGTAGCGGTAGTAGTCTAGGTTTCTATCATATACTATTTTTAGAAACCACTACTACAGGTCATGTCCTACGTATTCGAAATACGCTTATGTCATGAAGTGAGTGGACTACTCACTGGCTAAAGGTAGGCCATTCCCCATTTGGAATTCATAACATAATAACTTAAATATGATGAGATTTCCAGTCTCATCAATAGGTTAAGAACAAATGTTTATGTGTTAAATAACCCGTGATCCATACCTTACTATGAAAGACCACCATTCACATGGATCACTTATTTTAACACAATGGGTCTGTTCCAAACGAAAATTGTGCACAAACAAAAAGTAAATTCACAAACAATTTCTGAAAATAAATTTTTTTAAAAAAATATTTGATTTTACATCAGAAACCTAGTCTAAGAGGGCATACAATCCAACAATGTGGACTGGGCATAAGCCAAGTCTGAATCATCTCAGGATATGGAGTTGTCCAGATTATGTATTGGTCAAGGGAGACAAGTTGAAACCAAGATCAGAGTTATGCTATTTTGTTGGGTATCCAAAAAGGACAAATGGTGGTTACTTTTATCATCCTAAGGAGAAAAAAGTACTGGTAAGTAACAATACTAGATACTTAGAGGATGATCAGAGTGCTTCCATAAAAGGTTTAACTAGGTTGGAACTTGAGGAGAAGTTATCTTTGGAATCAACTTCTTCTGACCCGATTGTGGAACAAGAAGAGACATTGCCTTAAAAGCTTGTACAATTGGAGCTTCATCGTAGCGGGAGAATGTCTAGGGTTCCGGAGAGATGGACTGGAGAAGCTTTCGAGTTAGTCTCCAACCATCAGGAACAAGATCCCACTAGATACGAGGAGGCTATTGCTGATGTCGATGCAAATCTATGGCATGAAGCAATGAAAGCTGAGATTGAGTCCATGTACTTCAATTAAGTTTGGGATCTTGTAGCTTCACCTAAAGGAATAAAACCTATTGGGTGTAAGTGGGTATACAAGAGAAAGAAGGGAGTGGATGGGAAGGTGGAAACTTTCAAAACTAGACTTGTGGTAAAAGAGTATACTCAGAAAGAGGGAATTGACTATGGGGAATCCTTTTTCCCAGTAGCTATGCTTAAGTCTATCTGTATCCTCCTTGCCATCGCATGTCATTATGATTACGAGATATGGCAAATGGATGTCAAGACAGCATTTTTAAATGGCCATCTTAGTGAAAACATCTATATATCCTAACCAGAAAGCTTTATTGCTAAAGGCCAAGAACATATGGTTTGCAAGCTTAAGAAGTCCATTTATGGACTTAAGCAGTCATCGAGAGCATGGAACATTTGTTTTGATGAGACTGTAAAGTCTTATGGTTTCACTCAAAATGAGGATGAACTATGCATGTACAGAAAACTTGAAGACATTAATGTAGTTTTTCTTGTTTTGTATGTGGATGACATTCTACTTATTGGAAATGATGTAGGGTCATTGTCATCTACAAAGGTTTGGCTGTCTAGTCAATTCAGTATAAAGAACTTAGGAGAAGTCAGCGACATTCTTGGGATTAGACTTCTTAGAAATAGGAAACAGAGAATGTTAGGATTATCCCAAGCAGCATACATTAACAAGATGCTGGCCAGGTACAGCATAGACTCGTGCAAGAGAGCTCTAATTCCTTGTAGATATGGGTTGTCTTTTTGTTTAAGGGACTATCCTAAGTCTTAAGAAGAAAAGGACAGAATGAGTAGGATTCTCTACGCTTCGGATGTGGGAAGTCTCGTGTATGCCATGCTGTGTATTAGGGGCTTGGTTAGCAGATATTAGTTAAACCCTGGGGAGGTTCATTGGTAAGCTGTAAAGCATATTCTCAAGTACCTCAAGGAAACGAGAGATTATATGCTGGTTTACAGGGTTGATGACTTGGTTCCTACAAGATACACAAACTCAGACTTCTAGGCAGATAAGGATGAGAGAAAATCCACTAGTGGATATATCTTCACCTTGTCTAGAGGAGCTATTTCATGGAGGAGTATCAAGCAATCTCGCATTGCTGACTCAACCATGGAAGCTGAGTATGTGGCAGCTTCGGAGGCATCCAAGGAAGTAGTTTGGCTCCGAAAGTTCCTTTCAGAACTTGGAGTCATGCCACACATGGATAGTACGATTGTGATGTATTGCGACAATACTGGAGCAGTATCACAATCCAAAGAACCCAAGAACCATAACAAGGAGAAGCATATCGAGAGGAAGTACCACCTGATCTGGGATTTCATCCAGAGACGGGAAGTCGTGGTGGAACAGATTGCCTCCGAGAACAATATAGCTGATCCATTCACCAAGCCTTTGGCTAATAGAGTTTTCAAAAGATACTTAAACGCCATAGGGGTGGGCGCCTATGGACTTACTTAGACTTAGAGTGCAAGTGAGAGATTGTTGGGAAATATGCCCTTTTAGACTAGGTTTTTGATGTAAATATCGAATGTTTTAATAAAAGAATTTATTTTCAGAATTTTTTTTGTGAATTTACATGTTATTTGTGCACAATTACGTTTGGAAAAGACCCATTATGTTTAAGTAAATGGTCTATGTGAATGGAGGTCTTTCAGAGTAAGGTATAGATCACAGGTTACTTAATACATAAACGTTCGTTCTTAACCGATTGATGAGAATGAGAATCTCATCATATCTAGGTTATTATATTGTGAATTCTAAATGGGGAATGGCTTACCTTTAGCCAATGAGTAGTCCATTCACTCCATGACATAAGCGTATTTTGAATACGTAGAACAAGATCTGTAGTAGTGGTTTCTTAAAGTACTATATGGTAGAAACCTAGACTACTACTGCTACAGTGTGGACTAGTACTCTACGACTTGAGTATGAGTTGGTGGTCTGACAAAGCTGGAAGCATGTATTTTGATATGCTATAGTTGAGGTTCTATCGTAGGGCCAATATACTTGCATGTTGGGTATGTGTGACTAGTTAGTTAAGACAGACTTGTATAAGATAATTTCTATACTATATCACCCCTTATGGTTGTTTGAATGATCTAAATATCCAGGGCCCTGGGAAACATGACTTGGATGTTTGTTTTAGGGTAGCTCCTTTGGAAAGCGGAAATAATCCAGGACGTCGTGGATCATTGGACTAGAAGCCTAAGGATGGTAGATGTCATTTAGAGAGGTGTTTGTACACTTCTTCCTCTCTAAATGGACGACGATCTATAGAGGGATTTTTTAGTCATTACACCTGTAGGTCGGAGACTTTGCTAACGCAGTACTGTCCTTGGGGTCAATATTTCCTTATGGTGATATTAAGAAATATTTAAAATGTAAAATATAGCTATTTATATGGTTAAGGTATTTTAGTCATTTTAGTAGCTAAGGCTGTGTGTCTTTTAGTCTACAATATAGACCGTGAGTCGTAATTAAATACAAGCTAAGAAGTTAAATTAAATTAAATAGAATTTGTTTTATTTAAGTAGCCTGATTTAATTATTGGGCTAGAATAAAATAAAGGTCAAATGAGAGAGAGAATTAATTAAATTAATTTGGTGGATTAATTAATTATTTAGGGCTTTGGCCCAGTTTGAATAATTAAAGATTAACCTGGGACTAAACTAATATAGATTTTTTTTATTGGACTAGTTTATTTGGGCTGAAAAATTAATTATTAATTAGGAAAATTATTTGGTTCTAATTAGAATAATTAATTAAGTCCAAAAAGGCTAAACCAAGAGTCCAATGGGCTAGTTCTAGGGTTTTATTTAGGTTAAACAGGAGGATTGGATATAACGTTATTTTTCATTGCCTTTTATTTGTGGAAAAACCAAACGTCTCTCTCTCTCTCTCTCTCGATAAAATATTTCTTAGTCTGTGAGTTGTTTACCTAACGGAATTAGGCAGGCCATATACTGGAAGATTGAGAGGTTGGCATTCACCTACATGCAAAGACGGAGTAGGAGGCTCGCAGGAATTGCACCAGAGGTTTCCACCAGCGCACCTACCCCGGTTGCACACATTTCGATCCAGCCAATTCTTAGAACGAGAAAAAGAGGTAAAAAAATTTTAACCTTGGAGTCTCGCTAGAGTAGGACCAGTGCCGGCTATGGCTGCCGGAGCTAGCGTCGGCTCCCTTCGGGAGTTCCTTATTCTTCAATTTTTCCAATTTTTGTTTTCGCTTTCGCTGCGTGCTCTGTGTTTTCCCCTTTCTAGCCTTCAATACTCAGGATTAATATGTGGATGCTTGTTATCTGAACAAGTTCATTGAATGACCTAGCTATGAGATAATCACTTGGATAAGCTATTAAGTGTTAGTGATAGAATCCCATTATAGCAAATGTGCAAGTATCCTTAGACTTGAGATCTCTAAGGTATTTTGTTTATCAAGCGTTGTACTTTAATTCTAATCTTTGGAGTCTTATAAGGATTGCTTATGGGATAGATATTCAGTACAATGTAAAGTAAGCGAACGTAACTGAGAGGGTCAATAAATGATTCACCACTTCTAATAGTAGGAGAATATATCTCTGGGCCACTTATAGAAATCATTACTCATAAAGTCCTTGGCCAAGGCAATTATGTGTTGGAAATAGTTCCAAATTTGATACACATATCGAGTAATGAATTTCTTGAACAAGTACTAGAATATTCGGGCCAGAATTAATAATATTTTAGATGGAGTTGGCACTAATTCCATGCTCTAGACCAATGAGATATAGTATAGTGAAAGGAGTTTATTACATTAGTTATTTGCTATTAAAGGTTCATGTCAAGCCACTTGACTTTCTGGACTGGGTGATCAAGAGTCATTGCAAGATATCACTCTTGATGTGCTAAATATGAATTCATTAATTGAAGAATTAATAAATTAATCCTATATTTTATTTAGGATTATTAGTTTTAAAGTTTTTAGAATTAATTCATATTATGCTACCAATAAGACCAGGAAAACTAATGGGTTACACACAATAAAGGTTTTTAATGCTCAATATATATTATATGATAATATTGAGAAGAATATATATTTATAGGTGAATTATAAGTTTGTTATAATTCATGGGACTTTATTGTAATTATGTAAACTTCAAGGGTAGAAATTGGATCTTGGAGGACTTAATTGTAATTAATAAAATTCTAAAACCTATAAATATGGGAATCATTCACTTTTGCTATAGAGAGTTGAACGATAAAAAACAAGAGATTTTAGATGTCCCTTTCTTCATCCTTATTCTTCTCCAATTAAACATAGCAGCTCCTCTTCTACTAGCATAGTTTTGAGCAGGCTTTGTGAGCAATTCAACCTTGTGTGGATTACTGCTTGAGACAATTCTACTCTTGGATTGTAGTGGGGGTGATTGGACGATCAAAAATAGGGAATTGGCTTAAGAAATTTTTTATTTTTCTGCTATAGAAGGTAACCTCATTTTCCTTCCTCTATTCCCATTTTAATTGCAAACACGTGATCCTTGGACATGGATTTCTTGGTTATTTCCGCTGCGTTTTTATTTGATAAGCATGATGAAATTCTAACATTTTATTCTCGTGAGACTTTACCAAGTCCTCGTATTACTCGTGCCTACATCACAAGAGTATTTCACTCTTCCTTAGCACTTCAATCCTCCAAATTAATGCATCATTAATAAATGTACTAATAGGGATATTATCCATTCCCTAAATTCACGTTCTTATCAAAGGGCATATAATTACTTGAAGTAATTAAAGGAATAATGTTTCATTTACATATTCCTTCCTTCATTCTTATGTTCCATATAACCATAAGACATTTGTTTAGCCTTATGACTTCTCTTACTTTATTGAACTCAACAGAACAAAACATAATATGATGGCTCAACGAGTTCTGCATTTTCACTTCACGACACCCTTTAGTTTTTTTAACATAACTTTTGCTTCACAAGTCCAAATGATGTCAAACTAGTTCCAAACTATTCTAAAGACTTTCCTTTATGATTTCCAATTCATAAAATGGCAACTCTCTTTCTCATTTCATTCAGTTTTGCTTATATCCGTCATTGAAATGGCACCCTTGGGTATTTATATCATAACGTCCGATCCACAAATCCGAATCATGTCAAATTGGTCTTAAAATGTTCCTAACACATTTTACTACAAATTCCAGATCATGGAGTTCGGGAAAAACAAGACATTTTGTTTAGTTTACTGGTTCTTCAGATCTGATCAAAATTCGTGCAAAAAGAATTTCTGTTTTGTTCTTTTTTCTTTACCTAATCCATTCTCTTCACTTCTCTATATTACATATATACCATTTAATCCTTTAATATCTTATTTTTCATCCGAACATTGCATAAAGCTCTTTAGTCTCATTCATAAACAAGGCAGTAACTTCACAATAGAAACAACAGCCATAAGAACATAAAATAAATCCTTTATTTTCTCAATAACTAAACCATGTTCTATTTTATCTCATTCTTCTATTTTTTGCAGCCATGAACATCATTTCAAAACACCTTCAAACACCGCATAAAATACCACACACATCCTCCCAACATCACCGCCGCATACAGCACACACATACAGCCCCCAAATAGGATTATTCTTCATGAATATTTCAAAATTCACATGAATTTCCAATGAAAATCAACACCAAAATAATCCTCATAATTTACTTAATAACTTTAATTCAAGAAGTTAGTCTTTTTTCCTTGTGTATAAGAATCTCCAAGCGTACAATTGCCCAAACTTTCTTCTTCTCTTCTTATTCTTTCTCCCTCTTGGGAATTTCTCTCTCCTTTTTCTTTTCCTCTTTTTTTTCTTCATTTTTTCATCTTTCTTTCTTTAGTTTGTTGATTTTCGGTTGCCCAATCAACCTCCAAACACCACTATCTCTTCTATTTATAAAGGATTTGGTCTCAAAGTTAAAATGGCATTAAATGCACCAAGAAATTTAGTGAATTCTCATTGGTCCACACGTATGCTAGGTGGCATGTAGAATATTGTAGAAGCTCTTAAATTGCATGAACGTTCATGCAACCAATCATATAGCAACATATGGCTTGCTAAACCAATCACAAAACAACACCTAGCTTTTGTAACCAATTATATGGTGACACTTGGAAGGCTTTATACCGTCCACCTAATCTTGCATGTGTTTTCTTGCAACCAATCATATAAGAACACCTAATCTTGAACAAACAATCATATAATGGCATCTAGTCTCAGCAACAAATCATAAAATGCCACTTGCTCTTTTGACCATAATTACGTGAATTCTTCAGTTGAGCATTATATTTCTTCTGAAATACACATAATCAAGTCACTATTTATCCCAATCGGGAAAACATTATATTTTACAAATGCGATCTATACATTGTACTAGGCTCAATGCTATGTTTTCGAATTTCCAAATTTTTTCTCAATTCATGATCAAAATTCCTATGATGCCCCTAAAAATTTTTATTACATCAAAACGGTCATCTTATTAAACTAACTATTTATTGTTCTGGCCATTCATACAAATACTCGCTCCATACGGATTAGTCATCCATCAAAATACAAAAGGACGGGATGTTACAAAGCTTAAGAACACTGAGAGGTGCATCTTTGGAGGATTATTGGGAAATAAATGAGCATTATTCAAGAGAAGATCTATATGTCCTCATGTCCCCATGTCCTCATATGAACTTTATTTGAGGAAGATTACTTCTACTTATGGTGACAAATATATGGTTTCTCATGGGCTTCCAATAAGAATATTAAAGTGGACAAAGGATTTTAGGGTTTAATCAGATCCCTCAGTAGTCCTTCTCTGGTTGAGTTTAGAAAATTTGCCTATTCATCTCCTTGAAAGGTCCCTGTCTTTCTCCATATCCTTAGCTATTAGTAAGCTATTAAAGCTTGATGAGGTGACTATGAATCTATCAAGACCTACTATCGTGAGGGTATATATTAAAGTAGATATTCACAAACCTAATCCGAGAAGGATATTGATAGCTGAAGGTAATTCTAGTTTTTGTCAATCAATCCTTTATGAAAATCACCCATAATATTGCAAGAGTTGCAATTGACTTGGACATGGTATGCCAGATTGTGGTTAGCAATGAAATAATTCTAAAGGAAGAGGACTACCAGTCCAAAAGTGGATCCCCAGAGTTGACAATGATAAAGGTCTGCCGACTTAAGAGTACACTAGTCCTAATCTGAACAGAAAATGGAATAGTAGTTAGAATGGAGTACAATATAGTTCTTCAAGCCTTAACCTTATTCAAAGTTTGGTCCAAGTTGTTGCTAGAAATATACCTTTAAAGGTAAAAATATTTTGCAAAAATATTTATGTTGCAATAATATAAAGTATTCTTTTTTTTATTAAGTTTGTAATCAATTTTTTTTATATATGAAGTTTGAAAAATATTAGTAAATGATCTATGTATTGGGTCGTACTTCATAGTAAGGTGCAGATCATGGTTACATAATATACAACAAAAAGAGTTCTTGATCAATTGATAAAGTTGGGCACTTTGTTAAGTTATAAATCATTATACTATAATTTCCATGCAGAGAATGGTTTACCTTTAATCAGTGAATAATCCTCTCACACTAATGATGTTAACATATTTGGAATACGTAGAATTGGATCATATAATAGTAATCTTTATGAAAGTACTATAATAAATTAAAACTAGACTACTACTACTGCGTGGACAAAAAGTCTATGGTTTAAGTATGAGTTAATTGTCTAGTGGGACTGGACATGTATGCTTTGATATGTTATAGATGAGATTTCTACCATGAGATTAATATTCTTGTTTGATCAAGAGGGATTTGTTCAATTAAGCATCTATGCATTTCTTCATGAAAAGAGTGATCACCTTCTCGTGATGATCTAAGATAATCTATGAAAATTCAAGGTCCTAAAAAACAATTAAGAGTGTTGCTTTAAGGGTAATTCCCTTTAGATAAGCGATTATTTTCTTGGAGGTCATAAATTATAGACTGGAGGCCAAAGGATGGTTATTTTCACTGAGAAATAAGATAGTACCAATCAAACCTATTTTAAAGATATGTGTCACGTAAAGGAGGAAAGTGTTCATTGCCGGTCTCAAGCTCGGATAAAGGAGGAGAGTTGCGGTAGGCTTGTGACGGCCAGCGTAAAACATAGTCATATCTATGACATGAACCAATCGATTGACTTAGTGGGGGCGTTCCCTACTCAGCGACGCGCTGCACTTCCTAGACCCGAGTGTAGTGATAAATATGCGAGGGTTGCTAGGTCGTTGCCCGGAAGCAACGCGCCGTGTCGGTCCCCGGATGCGGTGTCAAATATGCAAGGGTGTAAGGTAAAAAAGACAGTCTGTAGGGATAGGATTCGTCTAGCTACATGGAATATAGGATCTTTGACCGGTAGATTGACAGAGCTAGTTGAGGTAATGCGGAGGAGAAAGATTAGCATTTTGTGTCTTCAGGGGTTATAAGCTTTGGTATTCAGGTAGAGTTAAAAATAGAAGTGGAGTCGGGATTATTATTGATCGTAAGTTTATTGATGATGTGGTTGAAGTACAGAGGAAGAGTGATAGGATTTTGAGTATCAAGATCATGATTGGCGGCGAGATTACTACTGTTATTAGTGCGTATGCGCCGTAAGTAGGACTCGATGATTCGGTTAGGCAACAGTTCTGGGATGATTTAGATGAGATTGTCCAGAGTGTATCATGTGTAGAAAAGGTTTTCATTGGTGGTGATCTAAACGAACATGTAGGTACTGATAAGAGCGGGTTTGAGAGTGTTCATGGAGGTCAGGGTTTCGGAGCTAAAAACGAAGCAGAAACTGCTATTCTTGATTTTGCCTTGGCCTATGATTTGACCATAGCAAATACTTGGTTTAAGAAGAGAGATTCTCACTTAGTGACCTTTAGAAGAGGGTAAAATGCCAGTCAGATAGACTTCTTTATTATGAGGCGTAGGTTTTGTAATGGGTGTACGGATTGTAAAGTTATTCCAGGTGAGAGTGTAGTTACGCAACACAGGCTGTTGGTCCTCGATTTTAATTTTAGGAAAAAGAGTAAGCAGTAGAATTTTCGAGTTGACCCTAGGATTAGGTGGTGGAGGCTTCAGGGGGATGAAAGAATAGCCTTTGTCAATAAGGTAGTTGAGGCGGATAATTATTCGGATCCAGATACTATGTTGAGAAAGATGGCTCAATGTATTAGGACAGTAGCTAAGGAAGTGCTTGGGGAATCTAAAGGAAAAATACCTCTTAACAAGGATGTGTCGTGGTGGAACAACGAAGTGAAAGAAGCCGTAAGGAGTAAAAGAGAGTGCTATAGAAACTTAGAAAGGTGTAGGAGTGATGAAAATTTTGAGAAATACAAGATCGCGAGAAGAAAAGCTAAAGAAGCTGTCAAAAACGCAAGAGCTATAGTTTACAAGGATTTATATGAAAAGTTAGATACCAAAGACGGAGAGAAGAATACATATAGACTGGCGCGTTACAAGGAGAAGAAGATGAGGGATATAGGTGTAGTGAAATGTGTAAAGGACGAAAACCACAATGTTTTAGTTAAGGATGAAGAAATAAATGAGAGATGGAGATCATATTTTGATAAGTTATTCAACGGGAGTCAAGTCCAAGTTCCGAGTGTAGGTAGCCTGGCGCTTTCGAACGAAGAGGTTAACCGTGCATGGATTCGTCGTATTCAGAAGCATGAAGTCCGTGCTGCCCTTAAAAGGATGAGTCCAAAAAAAGTTGTAGGACCGGATGGTATACCGATCGAGGTTTGGAAGTGTTTAGGAGATATAGGTATTACGTGGCTGACAAGTCTGTTCAACAAGATATATAAAGTTAATAGGATGCCTACGAGTGGAGGAAGAGTACTACGATTCCTCCGTACAAGAATAAAGGAGATGTCCGGGATTGTGCCAATTACCGTGGGATTAAACTCATGAGTCATACTATGAAGCTTTGGGAGAGAGTGATTGAACGAGAGGTTACGGGGCATTATACAAATTTCGGATAATCGGTTTGGTTTTATGCATGGGCGTTCCACTACGGAGGCAATTCATTTATTACGGCGAGATGATTGAATATCATAGGGAAAGAAAGAAAGATTTACATATGGTATTTATTGACCTGGAAAAAGCCTATGACGGGGTTCCTAGAGAAGTAGTTTGGTGGGTGCTTGGCCAAGAAAGGTGTATCAATAAAGTATATTACTCTCATTAAAGATATGTATGAGGGAGCATGTACAAGTGTAAGGATTGGCGCCGGAGTGACTGCAAAATTCCCTATTAATATCGGGGTGCATCAAGGATCAACGCTTAGCCCTTTCCTCTTTGTAGCCGTTATGGATGAGTTGACCTACACTATACAGGAGGCCGTGCCATGGTGTATGTTGTTTGCGGATGATATTGTATTAATTGATGAGACTAGAGCCGGTGTAAATGCTAAATTGGAGTTATGGCGGCAGACATTGGAATCCAAGGGTTTCAGAATTAGTAGGAGTAAAACAGAGTATATGGGATGCAAGTTTAGTGGTAGCAGAAACATAGCCCAGAGTGTAACTTTGGAAGGTAGAGATATAGCATTAGCTGATTGTTTTCGCTATCTAGGATCTATTATTCAGAAAGATGGAGAGCTCGATAGCGGCGTTGCACATCGAGTTAAGGCGGGTTGGTTGAAATGGAGGAGTGCGATTGGTATTCTTTGTGATCGTAATGCACCATTGAATTTAAAGGGAAAGTTTTACAAGGCAGTCGTACGACCTGCTTTGTTATATGATACGGAATGTTGGGCGGCTAAAAGGTGTCATATTCAAAAAATGAAAGTAGGCGAGATGCGTATGTTACGGTGGATGTGTGGATATACTAGGAATGATAGAGTTAGAAATGAGATCATTAGGGAAAAGGTGGGTGTGGCATCTATTGAGGAAAAGATGAGAGAAAGTCGTCTGCGTTGGTTTGGACACGTTCAGAGAAGACCGAGGGATGCTCCTGTTAGGGTGATGGAGAGAGTGAGGCAGGATAGGTTAGACAGAGGTAGAGGTAGAGGTAGGCCTAAAACAACATGGATAGAGGTAATTAAGAGAGATATGTCTTTGTTAGATTTGGATGAAAGTATGACGTTCGATAGAAGAAAGTGGCGAGAGAGGATTTATGTGGATGATCACATGTTGCCTAATGTTGGTTCATGTAGCCGACCCCAAGTTACTTGGGACTAAGGCTTAGTTTGTTGTTGTATTTGTAAGTTGAAGACAATGCATATAGAGTATTTTCCTCAGGGGCAATATCTTCATATGGTAATGAATAAAGATATTTAAATATAAAATGCAGCTATTTATTTAAAAAAAGGGCATTTTGATCTTTTTAGTGGCAAAAGATAATATGTCTTTTTGTTCCCAAGGTAGTTCTATAAACCTAAATTGCTATTTTAGTCATTGCACAAATTATTTGGATTGATTGAGGAGTAAGAAAACTTATTTTATTATAGAAAGTCTATTAGGCTTGAATAGTTAATTAAGTTCAAGACTTATTCATAAGCTTGATTAATTAATTAATTCTAAAATGTCCAATTTAATATATAGGTTTTAATAAATAAATACAAAAAAAGACCGGCCTAATATTTGTATTAGTTCATGTATTTATTATTTTGGACTTTATTTGAATAAAAGGGGTCCAAATAAAATAATAAATAAAGTTCTTATATTTTTATTATTTTAAGTTTAAATAAAATGCCAAGAGAAATAATAAAAAGACCTAATTGGTGAATATAACTCTAATCTATCTTGGATTAAGGTTGGCCAACTAAGAGGATTTATATTAAACCCTCTAGGAGGCCGGCCAAGGTAAGGAAAAAAAGAAACACTAGTTGCCATCTTCCTCGCGCTCTTTCTTTCTCTCTCTCTCTCTTTCTCTCTCCTTAGAAAAATAATCCTATCCTGCTCTCACTAGTAGCGTAATTTGTGAGATTAAGAGAATACCTTGGAAAGTCAAAAGCTTACATATTGTACGTATTTCATACGTAAGAGCAAACGTTTGGTAGGTCTTCCAGATAGTACTTATACTCCGAAAGTCACGGTTCAGATAAATTCCTGCAAGCATACCAGTCACTTGAATTTGGTTATTGCCATAGTTTCTTTATATTCAAGTAAAAAAACAAATATGCATGTGATTCTAAATTCTAATTCAATTTTTATTTTTCACTGTGATTGTGTGATATTTGATCCTACAAGTGGTACTAAAGTATGGTTAGATACCTAAGAGTATGCTTTAGGCTAATAACCGATAGCAGTTCTTTAAAAATCATTTTTTTTATTTGCATGATCTATTGATTAATTTCTAGATTATTTGTATAGCTCGTAGTAGAGGTATAGGATTTTGTAATCATTATTTTTCTTTATTTGCTAGTCTTCAAGTTTTTGATATAATATAATGTACACCTCGCCAGTAGAGGTATAGGCGATTGTTAAATTATGGTTTTGCATAAAAAAAAAACTTTTATTGTCCACAAGATTCAGGTTCTCGAGATAAAAAATCAGTTGACACCAAAAATATGTTAAAGAAAAGGTAAAGAAAAAAGCGAAACAATCGAAATCAGATATGCCAGAGCTAAATTAGAAATTCCCGCTTCGCTGGACCAAAAGACAGACAGTGCCACCCACCCTAGCTCAGATAGTGCCACCCACTATTTGG
Organism: Voacanga thouarsii; assembly: GCA_026120185.1. Classification (NCBI taxonomy): domain Eukaryota; kingdom Viridiplantae; phylum Streptophyta; class Magnoliopsida; order Gentianales; family Apocynaceae; genus Voacanga; species Voacanga thouarsii. The sequence goes on from JANUWF010000214.1 coordinate 24,951, forward strand.
AAGCAAAAAGGCCGCTGAAGATATTATTAGCCAGGCGGCACCACCCAACCTGGCCTCGGCGGCGCCTAGTCACTAGTTTGGGAAGATCTGTGCAATTTTTGTATAAATTTTTTTAGGAAACTAATTATATGTTATCTTTAATTTTTATGCATAGTTTCTATTTATTTCTACAAATAAATTGAATAAAAATGGTAGTTGAAACCATCTTAGAATGAAATAAAATCATCTTTTTATATGATGTGTAATCTTGAATTATTTAGTTACATAAATTAAAAAAATAGAAAGAGTATGAGAATAATTTACTTTATTTTGCACATACTTTATTCTTTTATTGTGAACAAGGAATAAATTGCGTTTCAACTAAATATGGTAATTTGGAATTTTTTAAGTGAGATTCATGATTTATTTTATTAAAGGAGTTGTGCCCTTGAGAAAAGAAAATAATTTGAATCTAAGGACTTTAAAATTAATTATCTGTATTTTTTTTAGAAAAACACAAGTAAAATCCTTTGAATAAAATATTAAGTGGAAGAGAGATTCCAACGGTCCCATGGCTTCCATTCTATTTAACGTTAAGGATTGTAGAATTCAGTTGCCTGGAAGTGGCCTCGTATAGGATGAGATTTTATAAGAATCCAGATTTAACAAATTAAATCAAGCAAATCTAGGTTGGTATTATATTTGACCAGCCCACATTTGTGTCATGCCCATAATGCATGTGGAAAAGAGACCAACCCATGTTAAAGCTAATTTCTAAATCATAAGCTAAACGATTTAGTAGTGGGTGGTTATACACTTAACTTAGAAATTGTTAACCTTTTGAAGAAGATATGGCAAATTTTCTAAGAGCTAAATTTTAACATTTCAATAATAGTTAAAGGGTTTATCTATTATCAAGATAAATATTATGTTCACTTTAAATACAAGTTTTATGTGAATGGGCACAAACTTATAAAATGCTATTTGTAAAATTTACAAAAATATACAGCAATGGTTCTTTTAGTCCTTTAGCCATTATTCCTAATGAGAACAGGTTAACTTGCTAAATTATGTTGATTGGAAAAGGAACTCGAACATAGTATTTTCTGCCAAAGATTACAAATATGTTCTAATAGACCTTTATCTCGAAGTTGGAAAAAATTCTACTTCGAAAGAGTGTGAGGCTGAGAAGGCATTGAAGAAAGTTGACGAAATAGCTAAATGCTATATGTTGGCTTCCATATCTAATGTTCTCTTGCCAGACACGAGAACAAGCCCACTGCTTTCGACATACCTAGTGTTAAAGGCCTCATCTTTTGGGACTTAAGCCCAAAGCTAAAAAGTCTAAGATGAAGATAGGCATTACAGTTAGATCAACCGACATTCAACCTAATGCTAAGCCCAAGTAAAGTGTTTCAAGTACGGCAAGAAGGGCTATTGGAAAAAGGAATACCAATATTTCTTAGCCAAGAAAGCAATTCTCCTCCTAGAGTCTATTTTGATAGTTAGATCTTCATTCACATAGATTGTAGATTCTAGATTTACTGACCATATTTGTAACTCCTTGTAGGAGTTAAGGAATATAACAAGTCTCAGTAACAAGGAGCACACACTTCAAGTTGGCAATGTGGCCAAAGTTTGGGCATGAGTAATGGGAGAGATGACCTTATGTTTTAATACAAATAGAATTCTTGTTTTGAAAGACACTTTATATGTTCTAGTACGTAAATTAGAATTTGATTTTAGTTACTAAATTGTTGGATTATGGTTATTCTGTTTCTTTCTATTCTTGTGTAATAATTAGTAAAAATGGAAACTTTATTTTTTTTTTATAAACATATATAATAACTTATTCATTTGAATCCTATAAGTCATTAAATGAATAACATAGAAATTGAACCAACTAATAAGAAATGCATGACCATGGTAAATGATTCGTATATATACCACCTTAGATTAGGACATATTAATCCTAAGTAGATTAAGAGGCTAATCCATGATAGGCCATGCAGCTCATTGAGATTAAAAGAGTTGCCTTGGTGTGAATTATGCATAATGAAAAAATTTTAGGTGTAGAAAAATCATATAATTCTAAATCCATCCTTAGCCAAGTTTTAATTAAAATATTAATCCGCAAATTATACATATGAGCAAGTATACTCATCGCAAACATAGTCTAGGGAATTAATGAGTATCGATCCTCAAGGAACAACTACCATTAGTTACCTTTCATTCATTGTTTAACTGACTCAATAAAGTAATAAAAAAGTAAAAAGAATAATAAAGAAAATATATACAACTTAAGGATGAAAGAATATGTAACTTAGACGAATATTTTTGAAGACACGATAATGAATTACTTAACAATTATCACACTAAATTATTATCCTGGTATCATGAAGGAATTAAAATAGAACCATTTCATTTACAATCCATGAAATCACTACCGTTTAGTTCAATCAGTGAATATATTCTGTCTCAACCAATTTATTTAAAAGATGCATTAAAAATCTTTCCTTACATAAATCCCTAAGTTCTAGGTTATTTAAAATATGAAATTAGCTACTGAAGCTATATTCTAGCAATCATTAACTAATCTTCGATTACCAAAGTTTTTGACAATTAACCCCTTTTTGCAAGCAAGTTAAGAAACAACAAAAATGAAACTAAATAAATTGAGACCACTATTAACCCCATATGCAAGAAAGTTAACAAGAAGAATTAATCAATTAATTTCTTAATTAAAACAAGTAATCAAATATCAAGAAAAATAATTAATCAAAGAACTAAGCTAATTCAAAATCATAAATCCCAAAATAATGTCAAATTACAATAAAACTATTGATCACATCATTATTCTAGAAAAAGAAAACAAAGGTAAAAGAAAGAACTCATAGACAAGCCATGCTCTTCTTCCTTGAAGAACTTCTTGAACAATACCCCTTGAGTGATAAATCTACTCTTTAATGATTTATTGACAACTTTGATCCTTGGATTCATATGTTTCTCTTGTGTTTTCCTTGCTTAAATAGGCTCCCAATATGCTAAAATTCATTCCCTAAGGGTTTTAAGCCTAGTATAAGTTGAAAAATACCAAAACTCTTAGAAAATTCCCAACTCCGCACATGAATAGGAAAATTCTCCGCTTTTGGATAGCATAGAGTCGGTGCCGGCCTAGCCCCTCATGGCCGGCACCGGCCGTGCTTTGGTCGCACCCCACGTGCTCTATTTTTCGGCCATTCCCCCTATTTTCTAGACTAGGGCTAGCGCTGGTTCCATTGGACACGGCTGACGCCGACTGTGCATTGCAACGACAACGGTTTTTGGTCTTTTTTACTTAATTCTGCACAAAAAATCCAAAATACCTTTCCCAAGGTAAAATATCAAAAATGAAGGGATATGACTAGTTATTACACCAAATATATTACAAATTATTCTCAAATAATTAGAAAATTATTGATGAATTTAGCCCATATCACATTCCTTCACACTTGAATCTTTGCTTGTCCTCAAGTAAAGTACTGAAGATAAGGAAAAACAAGACAGTGCAAATTCAATTTTCAAAAATTTTGACTATAACAAAGGTATAATTCTCTTTCAAACTTTAGACATGATATTGTCATTCTTTCAACCCTTTTTAAACATTTGCAAATTGAAGCATTAGATAAAAAAACCAATGCCCTTGAAGTCAAGTTAAACACGCTTATACTTTAGTCTAAGAAAATTATTTCACCCTTCAAGCAAAAATGTAGATAACATGAATCACACAAGTTAAGCTATCTAATCAATTCAAGCATTATAAACTCAAAAATTGCACAACTCAAGTAATGATTTACGGAAGACACTCCACTCTTTTTTTTTCAATGATTTAGGGAATTAATTGTCTCAAGTGAATGGATTTCTCTTCACGCAATGTATTGGCCCCCTTATAGTCATTATACATTTTTTTCAAGATTTTTTTCAACACTTCTCTTTCTTTGTTCTTCCTTACCTTTTTGCCTTTTGGGATATCCTCAAGAGAGTGCACCGAATAATACTTATTGCTTCTCTCCATATTAACCCCCTTTTCAGCAAAATGTCTTTAATAAAATTAAAAAATAAGAGCATTTTTTTTTCAACTCAATTTGTTTTCAACTCATATAACAATGAATTTTTTTCACTCATCGATTTTTCCTAACTTTCTCACATTCCCTATTCATCACTTAAAGTCAAGCAAATTTCAAATCTATAATACAAGAATTAGTCAACAACTTTCCGTATATTCATCACTCCATCCACATTCACACTAGATGAGTAAAATAATATTCAAACACCAATGTATAAATAAGATTAACTTAAATTCTCAAGACTTAACATATCAAATCTAATATAGCAATTCACTATTAATAAAAATCAAACCAATTGAATGACAAAAATCATATCCTAAGTAAGAAAGATAACCACAACCTCATTATATACCAAAACAACTAAAATTAAAAGAAATTCTGCAAAAATTTTAGACAATTTAGCCCAAAACTAGAATATATAGAATATATTTCCAATGCTAAATTCTCCCTTACACTTAAACTGGACATTATCCTTAATAGCAAAAAAAAAAAAATAATAATAAATAAATAAAGCAAAGTCAATGGACCAAAATAAATAGAGGGGAAGAAGATAAGAAATAAAGAAAATACTTCCATAACAAAGTAGTAGCCTCAAAATAGGTGAATTCATCACAAGAAGTATTAGTGAATGTACCTAAAAATAACATAAAAGAAACAAATCGAAAACATAAAACTTGAAAAGGAAAAGAAACTAAAATAAAGAAGTAACCTAAGAAAATTCATGAAAATATATATATATATATATATATATATATATATATATATATAAAGGAAGACTAGAAAGGTAAACAGTGATAAATAGAAAAATGCTTAATCATCATCATCTTCCTCATTATGGTCATTCTCATCATCATCATCATCTATATGGCTACCATTACCTCCTTGTCATCAAGGGAATCACTGCATCTATTGAGCCCTTTGCTGCACCTGAACATTTTGCCTTCTACTAAGTGCAGTCATGGAATCACTGAGCAGAAGAAGGATCTTCGTCTGTGCCTCTATACTCACTCTCAACTTCTCCAACTGGCCCTTCACCTCAGTCTTAAAATCAGTCCTTGATTGGGATTATGAACCTTCAGCTCGAGCTTTAGGTGGCGCGGCAAGGTGCTCTTCCTCCACAGGCAAAAGCTTAACTTAGCTCGGGTGCTGCGCATCATATGGTCTCAACCATCACCTCACATTAGCACTATATTGATAACCATAGCTAATTAAAATTTTCTCAGTGGCTAGATCTCTCTCAGTGGTGGTCTTAGTAAGTTCCCCCTTAAGACTAATGCTAAAAGCTTCTAGAATCTTCATGATTACAAGAGGAAAAACAAAGGCTTTAGAGCAAAGGCAAGAACGGACCACATCCCTCATAGATTGGATTATCAAAGGAGTAAGAGGGATAGGCTGTATGTGCATCATCTTATGCAAGATATAGAGATCAATCACTCGGGACTCGTTAAACCCACTAGCTTTAAGAGCAATATTGTGGGAAAAGATATAGACTAGGACACGTAAGTTGGCCTCGAAGTTATTGTTAGAATAGAAACAAAACTGCCCTACAAGACCTCTTTTATACATCCTTAGTATAGCTCTAGTATCACTCACCTTCTATTCAAGGTCAGAGAGTATCTTTTGGTTATAGTGATCTACAGCTTACCAAGGGCCTTCATTATTAACATTCGAGATTGCAGCTGATCTTTCTCTATCCAAAAAAATAGGGGTACCCTTTACTCTGGTTTCAATGGTCTAAGATGATTATTCCTTTTCCGCACCATGTTAGCGTAAAACTTTTTAACCAAGACAGGGCAATAGGGTCATTTCAATTGAACAATAGTCCCCCACTCCAATTGTATAAACATCATTCCTAGCTTAAGGGTATGGTCCAGAGAGGATGCAAATGTGCATTCCACAATGATTTTATTGTATGCCATCTTAGAATACCATTCTAACAAGAAGGATCAATGAAATCAGATGTAAGAATAGGGGCTCAATAGAAACAGGAATAGAGGAAGACGAGGCTTTAGCCTTTTTTGAAGATTGGTCTTGGTCTTTGGGCATGATGATAGTGTTTGAAAATGAGTGGCAAGAAAGAATGGGAATTAGACACTACAACAAAATAGTACAATTAGTCACAATCAATTCACCATTCCACAATACAACATACAACCCTCAACCATTCACAATTCACAATCAATCCACAACCTCCTTAATCCACAATATAAACCCAACAACCCTAATCTCCTCTTAAATCTTGCAAAAAGAAATATAACACCACAATTCAAACTATAATATAATCCCCAACTTGTAAAGAATATGATCATAGTATGTGAAGAATATGACCATATTACAATTCATGAAGAATGTATTATTGCTAATTATATTGTCTATCTAGCATGAATTCATCACCATAATAATCTCAATTACCCAAAAATAGCCAACATAGGATCAAAATATGGAACATATTGTAGAAAAAATTATCTTGAACCGCAAACTTATGCTATTTCACTTGGAATGAAGCCACAAATTCAACTAACAATTTTGATGTAATTTTTGCCCAAAAATAGTGAAAAATCCATGGTAACAATTTAATCGTAAGAATGCAAGAAAAATATATATATATATATATATATATATATATGTTCCTTGATGCATGGGCAAGTAAATGGTGCAATCCTTTTGAAGGAATCTTCACTTTAAAGAAGAGATTTGAAAGTGGGTTCTTGAAGAAATGGGATTTTGGAAGATTTAATCCGTAGATTCAACAAAAACAAGAAGATTTGATGTTGGGTTGGTGTTTTTGAAGGCAAAAATTGATCTAATGGTGTTTGAAGATGAAGAACCGGCACGGGGTTCAGAAGAAAACCAAGGAAAGTTGAAAAAGTTTGAAAACAAATGGCCAAAATCAGCCATTTTGAGGAAGGCCCGACATTAGCCGGTGCCAGCTTAGAGCACCTGTGCCAATGCCGGCCCATGTCTGTCCAGCCTGGGTATTTTTTTATTATTTTATGAAAGCAATAATATTGAAAAACACACAATTATGAAGAAAATGCAATTATCCCATAAACTTAGAAATACAGAAAAATAAACAACAGCAATCAGAAATTAAAGAGATTTCCCAAATAAAAGAAAATCAAAGCAGTGAAAATTCATCTTTTTCCACGTCTTGATCACTTGGATTCTTTTCGGTGTTCCCAAGAAGAGATCTAATTTGATAGTCTCCAATAAGCTTGACCAATTGCCCAAATTGATTTTCAAAATTGTGCATTGAAGCCTTCAAATTCCTTATCACAGCATCCACTCCTTGAAACCATGCCTCAGTTGAGCTTACCATTTTGTTAGTCAACTCCTCCAACGATTGCTTTGATGATGGTGTATTGTAGGGTAAGGAGAGTTGAGTGCTTTAATTTCCACCAAAGTTAGAAGAGTTTTACATAGGCTGGTTCTGCTTGGCCTAAGAAAAATTAGGATGGTTCTTCCATCTAGGATTATATATGGCAATATAGGGGTTTTTACCTTATCGCCCATTACTCATTAAAGCAGCTTGTTCTAAAGACTCTTGAGATGAACCCATATTTGGCACTTATGATTGGGATGCCCTTCTCTATAAAAATCATAATTAATATTCATTACCTAGCTTGGAGAAGAGGTCATCACCATTTGTTCCATTTTTTTGCATAAGTACCTCAACCTTAGCTTCCAAAGCAGCTACAACATCAACTGTATGCACTATTTGAACACGAGCCCTATTCTTCGGATTACCTTATGAGTAATTATTCATTGCAATGTTTTCCATGAAATTATACACTTCCTCCGGGGTCGTAGAATTGATAGTCCCTCTAATAGATACATCAACTAACTTTTTTGAGGTAAAGTTTAGTCCACTATGACAAATTTGCATTTGCATCCTTAGCTTAAGCTCATGATGAGGACACTTTCTAATCGTCTCTTTCCACCTTTCCCAACACTCGTAAAGCTTTTCAAAATCTAACTGTTGGAAGGCAAAAATGTTTGTCCTAAGTTTAGCCGTATTGGCTGGGGGAAAATACCTTACCAAAAATTTCTCAGCTAGCCCATTCCAGTAGTGATAGATCCTACTAGTAGAGATTTTAACCATGATTTAGCTCGATCTCTCAAAGAAAAAATAAAAAGCCTCAACTTTATAGTGTCCTTCAAAACACCATTCATCTTGAAGGTGTCACAAATTTCTAAGAAACTAGCAAGGTGGGCATTAGGGTCTTTATTAGGTAATCCATCAAATTGTACCATGTTTTAGATCATTTAGATAATATTGGATTTTATCTCAAAAATTTTCACCTCCACCCTAGGTCTAATAATACTCGAGTCTATGCCTAAAATTGTCGGCTTAACAAAGTGATCCATGGTCCTCCAGTTATTTCCACTATTATTACCATTGTTGTTTTGGTTAACATTCATCTCTCCTGTTGAACTTACTTGCTTATCCCTTTGCCTAAGTGCCTTCTGAATCCTTGTCAAAGTTCTTTAAATCTCAAGATCAAAATCCACTGGGTCTCCTTGGAATTATCGGGTCACACACTAAGGGCTAAGACTACAAGAAAACTAAGATGATAAGATTATAGAGTTTACAAATAGTTAATTAAACATAATTAGCGTACAAAGTACAACATAAACTAAGTTAGTTAAGTAAAGTACACTTATACACACAACAAGATATGGCACTTATTTAAACGAAGAACATATATATATATTTACATATAGACATATATACATATAAACATGGCAAAATTAATGAAATCCAAGCTTTCATGAAATTCTTCCCTGGCAACGGTACAAAAAACTTGATGTGTAAACTTCGGTTGTAGAAAAATCATATAATTCTAAATCCATCCCTAGTTAAGTTTTAGTTAAAATAGTAATCCCCAAATTATACATATGAGCAAATATACTCATCCCAAACATAGTATAAGGAATTAACGAGTATCGATCCTCAAGAAACAACTACCATTAGTTACCTTTTATTCATTATTTAACCAACCTAATAAAGTGATAAGAAAGTAAAAAGAAAAATAAAGAAAAATATATACAACTCAAAGATTAAAGAATATGCAACTTAGACGAATATTCTTGAAGATAAGATCATGAATTACTTAACAATTATCACAATCAATTATTATCTTGGCATCATGAAGGAATTAAAATAGACTCACTTCATTTGTGAAAAACCTTAGAGGGGGAGGGGGGTGAATAAGGTTTTTGGCAAGCAAAAATAATTTTTTTCAAATTGTCTAAAATGCTGAACAAGGATGATCACCAAGATGCTTAGACTGACTTTATAGATGCATAGAAAGCTATCCAAGCACTTGTAGATGTAAATCTAGATTTAGATAGTTAAAGAACATAAAAAATAGTACATGACCCACTAAATAAAATGAGATAAGAGATGTATAGTGATTCGATCAACAATGATCTATGTCCACTACCTTAAGCCTCACACCTAAGAATTTTCAACTCTATTTCATTAACCTCACTTAATGAAACTATTTCACATACAAGAGAGGATCACCACACTAGGT